>CM059268.1:4583386-4710886 GCA_030347295.1 Setipinna tenuifilis | reverse complement strand
TCTCTCTCTCTAGTGGTTAGGTCCTACTCTGTAGTGGTTACATTTTTTCAGATGTCATTATCATTGTTTCATTCAGGCTGAGATGTTCATTGTAGAACTTGAAGCAAAACTCAAACCCACCAGAATCATAAAGAATCAATACCTCAAAAATGCTTCAAAAATGTCTACTGGATGCTATTTTGAGCTATTTTTAAAATGTTCCTGCCTTGACTAGAAGGAAACAGACTGTTAAGGTGAAGACACACAGGGCAACTTTCTGAACTATGTTGCTGGGCAACAACACAATTAGGTGGGATGGCTCCTAATTTTTAAAATGGGATGATTGCGAAAGGTTTTCTGCTGCTGATCTAAGTTCTCCTGATAAAAACAGGTGGCTTGTGGCTAAGGCCAGTGGTAAAGTATACCCCAGCACCCGCTGTTATTAACATAGCCTAACCTTCCCTTGCCTTGCCTTGCGTAGTCATTTACCCCTGCACAAGTCATGTCATGACACAATGATGGGTCTTCCCAGCAGAGCAGTTTATGCTTCGTCGGCCAGTGGGTGTGGTCACCTTCAGCTGTACCTAAGTGCTGTACAGTACCTGCAGAGACTCACCTGGGCAGAGACTCACCTGGGGATAACCAATGCTTCATGTTCACCTTTAGTTCACCAGCACTACACATATGGCCAAATCATGTGGAAGACAACATAGATGGGGATGAGAAATATTTGCACGTACAAGACTCAATGTTGGCAGGATTAATAATAATAATAATAATAATAATAATACCTTTATCGTCAAATATTTGAATATTTGTCAACTCCACAAGTGTCTTTTAAGCACTGACACGATAAATAGACAACAAATACAACAGTAACTAACACTGTCATTTTGTATAAGTATGAGTGAGTCAGTTAGTCCAAAAGTCAGAAGTTAATCACTGGGACTAAAGTGATTCTTCCAAGTCCAAATAAAGCCAAAGCCCAAAGGGTGTGTGTGGTAGGCCTGACAGGGGAAAGGGGGTTTAGACTTACAGTCACTGACTGGCTTAAGTGCAGTGCGTGTCTTTCTGCGGCCCAACCGTGGAAGCCCCCACCCCAAAAAATGCTTCAGAAGCACTCTCTGAGATGCTGCGCAATATTTCAACAGCTGGTGGTCCTATTATACCCACCAACGGACGGCCGTTTAATTTGTGTTTGTGTTTGAACAGTTGTTAAAACACAGCTAGTTCCCATTTGTCCGTAGACACGCCATACTGCAACAACAATATCATTGTTTTAACAGAAGGTAAGTCCACCGAGTCTGCTTTAAGGGTTATATAAGTGGGATCAGGTCTGAGATCCAAACATTTAGACTGGAGGGGTGGGTGGGAACCGGTGTCTGCTGTGGTCACGCAAGTGTACCCCACAACCCTTTGGGGAGACGGAGGGGGAAAAAAAAGGTGTAGGTGCTTTTCAAGCACATTTTTACAGGCAAAGTATTTCCTCTCCAATCAGCAGAGAGCAGGTTTCCCTCAGACTGACTTTTCCCTCCACTTGACTTCCCGCATCTGTGACTTGGCAACAGCACTGTAGTTTAGTTGGTGGAGAACAGAATAGAATAGAATAGAATAGAATAGAATAGAATAGAAAGTAGAGTAGAATGGATTAAAAATAGAAAAGATTGGTATAAAACAGAATAGAATACAATAAAATAGAAGGTACAATGAAATAAAATAGAACAGATTGAGATAGAACAGACTAGAAAAGGAATAGAATAGAATAAAAATAGAATAGAAAAAAATTGGAGAATTATCTCTGGCTCACCAGCACAGAACAGACTACTCTAAGAGGAGGCTATACGGTGATCAGTGTTAATCCCCTTGCACACAAAATCAGCAATGTGCTTATATTACTATTAAACCCTGTTGATATGGATCTTTGCATACTTTTGCATACTTACATATGTAGCTTTTCAAGTGGTTGTACTGTGTATTATACCTGCATACTTATGTATACCCAAAATCGAAGAGCCCTCCAAGTGGTTATACTGTGGTTATACTACATACTTGGTTATCCAAGTGGTTATACCTGCCTATTACGCAGGTTTACAGCTCGGCTTAACGATGCTGTTCAATTTATGTTTCTTGCCTTCATGGGATGTTGTTTTTCTCAAGCACACGAGTGGCCATACATGCAGCTGTGGTAACACTGAAAACGCTTACGCCATCAGTGGCCTTAACTATGCGGTGGCCCCATATGCATATGCTGCTCTACACGCCACCATACCTCATGTGCTCGCCACAGACGGTCTTTGAGTGAGGCTGGCTTAACACTGTGGAGTGCGGGCCCCTTTTGAAAGCTCTGGAAATCACCTAGGAAGAACCCCAGAAGGCCAGAGGCGGCCCCGAAAACTCCCTGACTGAGGCGGTGGGGCTGGGAGTAGGCCAAGGAAACCATCTCTTTGTGTTGAGTTTGTAAAGTGTGGGTCAGCATACAGTACTGTCACACCAAGGACCAAGTAGTCTTGCTGAGATGAAATGGTTTGTAATAGACTAAACAAATTAAACAAACAACAGAAGAAGAGCCACCACATTCAACATAAAGGCATATTATAAGGATGCCTCAATTCCACTCCATCATCCCTTCCACTGCTTCCTTTTGTGCAGACACTTCACAGTTCCTCTGGCCAGAAGGACCAAAAACCTACATGAGATCCTTCATTCCCACTGCAATACACATCTTAAACATCCACTAATACACCTACTTACCTACTATTTCAGTATTTATTTCCTCATACAGCTTCAAATCTTAAAACAATTTCCCATCACTTTTACGAATAAAGCTTTTTGAATCTTGAATCTCTTCAATTATGCAGGCTTCTGCATAAAGTAGTGTGTTAGTAAATAATTGTCTCTACACTACATTTTACACTTACATTTTAAAGCTATTATTTAAGGCCTTTTGCCTTTACTTGCAAAGGACAGTAGCAAAGATTGACAGGCAGTGACTGGGAGAGAGACCTCATCAAGTCAGACTCGAACCCGGGTTTGCAGTATGGAGCCCTTAGACAATTCTGTCAGAGCCATGGCAATATCACACAAGTAGATGTGAAGGGCAGATAGAAACACATATTATACTGTAGCTATCCAGGCTCACCACGCAGGTGTGTGATTCTGAGAATTCTAGCTTTGAATCAGGTAGACGTGCAAAAAAATTGGTATTATTTGTTTATTAAACGGCATGAAATGCCTGTTTAGATCTAAACATTCTGAGCTGTGACATGGATACTATCAAGTCCAGAAGTGCAGCAACTAAACAACCTGTTGCAGCAGTTATGGCGAATAATACACAAGAAATAAGGAAGAAACATATATATGGATATTTCTTATAGTAAGATATAGGCCATATTGCCATATTTCTGTCGCTTTGCCAAAAGAGGAGAAATGGAATAGACTGTGATACTGCATTACTGTTCAAATTGCTATTACAAGTAGGCTATGTACTTACTGACACAGAAAGTTTATCATTAAAAAAATCCACAAATCCTCCCCCACAGTCACCTTTCTGCAGTGCTCTGAAGACCTAAGAAAAGTATAACCTATTAATTGCGTTTTTACTCTTACACAAATGCCATGAAGTAGTGCTGTTAACTCTTCAATCGAACCACTTCACTACATGAAAGTTTGGAATGTGCTGCCACCTGGTGGTAAAATATGGGAAAGAAAGAAAGAAAGAAAGAAAGAAAGAAAGAAAGAAAGAAAGAAAGAAAGAAAGAAAGAAAGAAAGAAAGAAAGAACAAAGAAAGAACAAAGAAACAAATACATGAGTCTGATCATCAAAACCAACCCAAATTGTACACTTTTTCCACACTGTTGAATTTGAATTACCCCAAAATACAGACTAAAAGAAAGAGTGAGAACAAAAAAACAAACAACACACAAAAAGACAGAAACTTCTTGGGCATCAATTTTGTAGAGTGCGCCCCCCTGTGGCCGACTGTAGCTGGTGCAGTAATGTGAGGACTGATCTGCTCTGATCCAACAATGCTCCCCTAACAATGGCATTTCTGTCACCAAGTCTGTTACATAACCGTCTGCCTGTTATCTAAGCATAACGAATGCACAAAAACAACAGAACTAACATGCATAGCACTGCTCTCTTTCTATAGCTGATGAAACAGGAAGAAGTGCTTAATTAAAATAACTGTAATGACTAGCGTGTGTGTGTGTGTGTCTGTGTGTGTGGTGTGTCTGTGTGTGTACATGCGCATGCGCCCATGTGTGTGTTTTTGTGTGTGTATTTGCCAGCACAGTATTTGTATTGATGTGGGAGACACAAGATGCTCTTTGTAAATATTTGGGCACTGTGTTCTTTTCTAATAACGGTCCTCCCAAATGTGTGTGTGTGTGTGTGTGTGTGTGTGTGTGTGTGTAGCTCTAATAGTAACAGGCACATTTCATATCGTACATTGTTTATATTGTCATTGCACTTTTGACAACATACTAAAGCAACAGATCCTGAATTCACGATGTACAACAACAGCTTGGTGAACTGTTTTTGAGCTACATTAAAATGGACAATTTTGGTAAATAATTTTGATCTCCAATGATACCTGCACTTGTTGCAGTGGTGGGGATGCCAAGATGATGTCTGGTATATTAATCAGTCATACAATCAGGCTTTATTTAGGACACATTGAGGGTCCATATAAACAAAACAAAAATACAATAATCATACAATAAATAAAAACATAAAATAAATAGAACATACAACTAATAGATAAATATGACACAGGAAAGTCCACAGTAGGTACATTAACGGTACTGGTAAAATGACTCCTCTCCATCTGTCCTCTTTCAGGTCCTCTGATTGCATTAGGGGTTGCCATGATGATCTCCATGGTGCTGCTTACATAAGTGCAAACACAGGCAGTCCAGGACAGGACGTGTAGGGCCTACTCTTCTGCTCTTCTGCTGATCATGTCAAGCCACGTCACATTTATTTGTATACTAGCATATTTAAAAACAACAGCAGTTCTGCCTAGTCTCATGTAGCCCAATATGCAGGGCCTATATCATGCCTGTATAACTTTGGCCCTTTTCTGCACTTGATAAAGCACTTTGGGTCAACTTATGTTGTTGTTGTTGTTGTTTTTTTTTGTCATGATTAGGTCGCGTCAAAACAGTCTGTTTGGGAGACGTGTGTTCCAGGCATTTTTAATAAGACAGTATAATTTCTCACTAATTGCACATCATAAGACCAGTGTTATTTTATGGTGCAGGCCACCTGAACGCTGGTGGACAAACTCCACTGGCTCTCTGCAGCCCCCTCCCTGCCCTGCTCGCGCTCCGTGCACTCCCATCCGCATACTGCACGAGCCACAGGAAAACAGGGAAAGACCATAACGTAAATGGTGGAGGTTAGGTCGCGAAAATAGAGCCTCTGAGATTATGAAAATACATTTTCGTTTTGTGTATTGTTCACTGGGTTTAATTATATTCAACATTCGTATTGCTTTAAGTTAAGACTGCATTTTTTACTGGGATCCCAGATATAAAGTGAAGAATAAGCATTCCCTCCCCCCGTGTAAAAATTCCTGAGTAGTTCATCCTTCCTGCTGCCATGTTGGATTTGAGGAATAGCGCTGTAGCAGCTGTACTTTGGCTGTGAAAGTTTAGCTAGATAATGTTTTCATACTATTGTCTTGTAAACATTAATGTGAATGTAGCGATCGGGTTAATATAGTGCCAAGGAATCTCAGAATAGAAGGGCAAATTTGCCTTCTTTCTGGCGTCGGAGCAGTGCATTGAAATGATCCTGCCACAGGCCACGATGACCCGTGACTTACTATATTTTATATAACCAGTAGTTTTAAGAGTCACAGGTGGATTTTTGATAAATCAGACATTTCCACAATGAGTAACCACCCGCCCCAGCGGCGCGTAGCAAACATTGGCTCCTTGCTTCTCACACCACAAGAGAACGAATCTCTCTTCAACAACCTAGGCAGGAAATGCATCGTAAGTTTACTGTTTAACTTTCTGGATTATACACTGTGTCACTTTCAGGCGATTACACTGTATGGTGTTCTTTAATGAAATAGTGCAAGGAGTAAAGCGGTTGCCATGACAGGTCCTATGCACTTGCAGCAGACAGGAGAGCTTTTGACTTATTTTGACAGCCGAACAAGCTAGCTTAGCTACTTTCCTGTATTGGAGCCTAAGACATTCCTGCCTTTTTCAAGGGACACTTCCTTGAGTCTCGATGATGTGGGGAAAAAATATTTTAATGGGCTCGGACATGTCTTAATTGGTTTAGTTCCTTTGCATTTATATTACACGTGTGTTTGCATTGGTGTCTTAGTTACAGCAGGCTTTACCTACCCTGGGCTGCTATAGTGTACATGTGCACCAAATTCACCTCCACATAAACTTCAGTGCGCTTTTACATGGCCTTGCAGAGACATGCTAGTGATTTCCCCTAATGTAGGCACTAGATTGGGGATAACTGGTTGCTTGTGGTGGGATTGTTCATTTTTAATATGCACTGTAGTTCCAGGCATAGTTTCAACTTTGAAATTAAGCATGATTATTTTATCATGTTATACAAGTCACTGGACCATTTGCCACGATTATGCAGAACGTCAGAGTCGAAGAAGTTTTTTGTGGGACAACACGGTGCAGAATTGGTTGCAGACCGAGATGCATACATTTAGGCAACCTTCACAAAGCATGCAAAGGGACTATAGGCCTATACCTTATTAGTAGTACATGTGCAGTACCATCAAAGCCCACCTTCTAAGGATAAATACTAAAAAAAATGTACCACATTAAATATGAGCCTTTACTGCAGGTCTAACATGAACATTGAAAGCAATTTCCCAGTCCTGTAGACTAATGTTAAGGTGAGCCTTAACCTAGTCAGCAATTGTCTTTCCTAAAAGCTTTGCTGAGTCTGCATTTAATTGGAGTTCACTATCTGCTGATTCACTACCAGTGCTGATTCAGTACCAGTGCTGATTCACTAATGATACATTCTGGTGAAACAATCGCAGAAGCAAAAGTTTCCCTTGTGCCAGTGTTGTGTCGGGAAGGCACCTAGTACAAAGCTGCTCTGGTTGAAATCCTCTGGGCCCACACACACGGAGAATGATGAATGCTACGTCTGTCCATGGCTTGTTTTTGTTGACAAACAGTGGGTAGTTTTTGTTTCATTGTAGTCATGCAGATCCTTTATTGCCTATCTCTTGATTATTTCTGGTGGTCTTGTTTTATAATGTTTTTTTTTTTTTAATGCAAATGTCAACAGGCATCCAAATCTTGCTACGTGTAGGTGGTGTGTTGATAGGATAGTGCTTATAGCCGGAGATTGGGGGCAGGAACTGGCATGGAGCTCACACAATCGTTACAATCACTAATCACAAAATTACCCATGTCATGAGTGGAAGGGAGGGATAGGAGAAAGAAGGTATAATGTTTCCTTCTATGCAAAGAGAGAAGAGGAAAATGTCAGCTCTCAGTCTCTCTGTCTCTGTCTCTGTTTCTGTCTGTCTCTCTCTCTCTCTCCCTCTCTCTCTCCCTCTGCGAGAGATTGACAGGGGGAGAGAGAGAGAGTTGTGTGTGTGTGTCTGTGTCTGTGTGTGTCTGTGTGTGTGTGTCTCTTTGTGTATCTATGTATGTGTCTTTGTGTGTGCACCTGTGTGTGTCTGTGTGTGTCTGTGGTGTTTTCAGATTGACCACTTTTTCGTCAGAGGTAGCCAATTCACCCAGATATCCCAGGTATCCTACACTGACAATGCTCAGGGCCCATCTGCTGCTGCAGGATTAGACCTGCCCTACTTGGTGTTGTTGCCTCTGCTTGTTGTTGCTGTTGTTGTTGTTGTTGTTTGTGTAGCCGGGTTGGTTGAAGTCATCTCTCTGCTCTGTGCTCTGCTGTGTAAGTGAGTGTCAGCCGAATGAGTTGAGAATGACAGTGCTGCTTTGATGGGAGGGAGGGAGGCAGGGAGTGGTGGCTGGGAGAGGCACTGGGACTATGGCTGTCCGCAGTCAGCATGTGACCAGTAGGCCTGGGTGAGGTCCAGTTTTTCATGCACTGGTACTTTTCCGACAAAATACCCCGGCATGTTGGAAAATAATACCTTGGTTATTTTAAAATACCACGATGGTAAGGTATATTTTTTAAAATACCGCCCAAGCACAAGTCATGTGCATCTTTCTCCCTAGACACAGCAAACGGGGCAGACTGACTTGTGAGAACTCTTTGGAAAAGTGCTTATTACATTACATTGCATTACATTGCACTTAACAGCAGAGGTGTCAATCCCGGGTTCAAAAAGTAAAAACCCTGCCACGTTTCCCTTCTAACACAGGTGACTTTACTGAGTAGCTGACCTACCTGTCTTCAGTGCTCATTACGATCAGCTGATTCAGAGCTGGTTGGATTAAACTTCTAGCAGGGTTTTTACCTACTGAACCCGGGATTGACACCTCTGCTTAGCAGACAGTTTATCCAAAGTCACATCCAATGGAGGAAAACAGTCAAGCTCAGGCAGAATAAGACATAACAATGTAAGTGCAGCAAGTTGAGAGTGTGTGTGTGTGTGTGTGTGTGTGTGTGTGTGTGTGTGTGTGGGTGTGTGTGTGTGTGTGTGTGTGTGTAGATCCACATTGAGACTGCAGGTGTTGATTAGGTGGTTAGTGACTTAGAGATCTTCAGACAAGAGGTGTTCTTAGAATAGAAGGGTTTTCTGGAGCCTAACGGAGAGGTACAGTAAGTATATCCCTGCTCTTGCAGCAACAGGTAGCTTGTTCCACTCTTGGGGGAACCACGAAGGAGAAGAGTTGCTTATACCTGCAAATGGCACTGGATGAAGAGCAGACGATATGCATGCTCATCATTTAAAACCCAAGATGACCGTCCAGCATGTTTTGGCTCTCTGTGGGCATGCAGAGGTAGGAGCACTTGTTTGCCCAGGAGCTATATAAAGTTCAAGGCAGCAAAAAAACAAAAATCTGCAAAAAGCACTAGTGGAAAACTGCAGCCCCTAGCGTTTCTGTCCAACACCGTGGCATTTTTTTGTCTTAATGCCATCTGTGTGAGGCACTTTGAACTGTCTTTGTGAACTCTTGTGCTTTATAGTTACAATTATCTAGTAGTAATTTATATGATTTACAGTTGTGTGCTTTATATCCTACCAAATAAAGCCTGTCTTGCCATCTGTTGGATAAAGGTAGAGTTTTTAGTTCATGCAAAATGTTGTAAAAGGTGTTTTTTTTCTCGAGTTTACATGTGACTTACAACTTTGTGGGATGTGATTGGATGGATCATGCAGTGTATTATTGTAAAGGCTTATGCCTTTAAAGGTGTGACAGGTCTGTATAGGCTTCCTATAATGTTTCATAAATGGGTTTCAAAACATCACCTAACAGTGAAACAAAACTGAGCCGTACAAGCAACATTTAGCATTGCTTTGCAATTCATATTTGAGCTGTTGTGTGTTTCCTTTGTTAGCTTTACAGGCCAAAATCTGAACAGAGCAAAGCGCCTGAACAGAGTAAAGTATTAAAGCTTATGTAAGCCTTTTTTTTTCTTTCTTTTTTGCTTTGTCAATCTCCAGCTTTGTCTGAATGTGTGTGTGTGTGTGTGTGTGATCCGGATCCTGACACACATCTGTGGTAAGGTCTAGTCAGCACAACCTGTTTCCTCGGGGTTCCCGTCCTGACTGTCTTGCAGCAGGAAGGAGAGGTGCGGTTGGGGTAGCAGTCAGAAAGTGAGCAAAAAATCATGGACGAGGACTGAAAAAGTCGAGTCAAAAAGATACAAATCTGTGAACGATTTCCTTTTCCAGGCCCTGGTAACAGAAAGGCATGCACAAGCATGGTCTTCAGCTTTGTGGAGAAAAGCAGGCAGACAGAACATACTTGCCTGGCAGAGAATAATAATACAACAGTATCTGTCTATCTGCTTTATTGATGCCATACTACAAGGACTGGGTGATGTGGCTAGATCAACTGAACATGTGAATGTGTGGCCTCAAATGGTGCCAATCCTTCTACAAGGCTGTTTGTAGAGTTTGTCTTGAGCTGTTAGTAAAGTTTGTCTCGAGCTGTTTGTAAAGTTTGTCTCAATGTGTTTTAAGAGTTTGTCTCGATCTATTTATATAATTTGTGTAGAGCTGTTTGTCTAGAGCCGTTTGTGTGCTCATACGCTGCTCTGTGGGACATGCTGTCCCTCTGACATGTGTTTCATGATCACAGCAGCCTGTCTGCAAGAGCAGCGTAAAATACTAGCCCTACTACAGCAGCTCCCTATTGCTTACTGGGCACTTCGGCCCTGGCCGAGGCCAGGAACCATGGTCTACACAAACACTGTAGAGCAACCAGGGATTCAAACAGCTTTTTCAGTCTGTTTTGCTTACCTTTATCTTTCTGCCAAGCATCTGCCTGCAATATGTCTGCAAGTGTATTGTAATTTTGTTATAATCTTTTGTTTTTTAAATAGACCAACTAAAACCAAGTTAGAAAGTGCTTCACAAAGACTACATTGAAGAAAAAGCTAGACAATAAACCTTTAGGGGTCAGAATAAGCACATTAATCAGTCTGTAACGTTAAAACATTTAAACAAACACTCTGTGTGGAATGCCCTCATACAGTATAGATTGTTTGACTAGATGACGAGCTTCCTCTCACCTGATGTCTCTCCCCACAGACGCTGTGTTCCGCGGTGGTGCAGGTGTATGGGGCGGACCGCAGCCACACCTGGGTGAAGAGGTGCTGTGGAGTGGGCTGTCTGGTCAAGGACAACCCCCAGAGGTCATATTTCATACGAGTCTACGACATCAGGGTGAGGCCTCAGCCCACACACTATTGATAGGGCAAATACAAAGCAACATAGAAATATTTTTCCTGAGAGGGGTAGGGATGGTATTATGCTCAGGATACCTCAGTCACAGGAGAATGGAGAAGTGCGCTGGTCAGGGGCGATTTTAGCATCTGGTCTTTAGGGGTGCCCGGCCCCCAGTGCTTATCACACAACACTATTATTATATATAATATATTATTCATTTTGCACTGAGCCAGGGGGTGCCGAGCAGTTTCACGGGGGTGCCTTGGCACCCCTAAAAATGGTCTAGATTCGCCCCTGGCGCTGGTCCTTTACTCCCCCCACCCACCTGTCAATGGGGGGAACCAAACCTGTGACCCTTTGGCTACAGGTCCAACACCTTAACTGCTAGCCCATGACTGCCCCACATCACACTAATGATAGGGCAAATACAAAGCGACATAGAAATATTCTTTACCAAAATTTGCTAAAAACAAATGATTCTACGTCATGCAGATAGCTTTTGGCGTTCTTCATCATGGAGAGAGCTTTAATATAAAATAATAGCAATAATAATACATATTTAAACTATAATACAACCTTGTACAAGTGCATTTAACTGCATTCAACTGAGGGAACAAGAAGGGCTGTATTAACTCTGAGTACAATTGTATTATTCATTCTGGCAGTGTGGGCATTATAAAGTTTTGTGCAATGTTTGATTTTTTTGTTTGGAATGTTACATGTGGCTTGCATTTAAGTTTATATGACCATTATCACCTCAGTATTGTGATGAATACAATGCTCTTCTGTTTGTAATTAAAATGTTATTGTTTGGATGTCTAAGTGTTCTGTTTATCATTTCAGGAGGGAAAGATGCTGTTTGAGCAAGAGTTGTATAATAACTTCACACACAGTTGCTCCAGAGCTTATTTCATTTCATTTCCAGGAGATGTAAGTGTTTCCCTTGTACATTTAAAAAAAAAAAAAAACAGGCTTTGGGCTTTATATCTTGTGTTCTATAAATGTGTGCTTACATATGTTATCATGTTACATGATTGTATTACATTATGTCAATATTACATGTTTTTGTTACATTATCTCAGTGTTACATGTTGCTGATCTTGGTTTTATAGTAGGGTCTACCTGGGTGTATTTACTGAAAACAGATTAAAAAAAATAATAATTCAAAACAGCAAAGCCAGATTTTTCTCAGAAAAGTTAGCTGGGTAAATCTGGAACCTTGTGTACTGGAAAGAAATATTCAGTTATTTATTAAATAAATAAATAAATTGATATTGATGGAGCTCTCTTCGTGTTTCCAGAGCTGCCAGGTGGGTCTGAACTTCGCCAGCGAAGAAGAGGCCAAGCGCTTTAGGGCAGCCCTCGGCGACCTGCTCAATCGGCGATCGCGAAGAACAGGTAACCGCCTCGATGACCGTGAAGGTGATGATACACGGGGCAACTTTTTGAGGCCATGTTGCTAGGCAACAACATGACAGGCTCCTCATATTATGATTGGATGATCACAAGTTGCTTACTGATGACGTAAGCCGTCTTTTAAAAAAAAAAGTGCAGCTTCATATCATTGGCCCAACATATGTGAGTGACGTTGCCAAGCAACAGAGCTCAAACTGTTGCTCTGTGTGTTATTGCCTCAACTCAACTCTGCTCAGCTCCTGTGAAGAGAATAAAGGCCCGTTTACACCAAGAACTATAACTACAATGACAACTGTAACTGTATATCTTTGTTAAAATCGTTCTCAGTTTATTAACCGCACTGTTCACATATCAACTACAACAACAGGCTTAACAATACTGTTGTGATCACTTTCAGAGCGACTTTATGAACTATAAAAACACTGTAAGCCAATCAGAATACATTAGAATTGATGGGGCATCTTCTTCTTCTTTTAGTTGTTTACACTCGTGATCAGTGGCATGCTTGAGTATGGGCACTCCTATCTTTATAGCTGGAGTTGTCGTGACTTTTGTAGTTCTTGGTGTGAATGGACTTTAAAGCTGTGGTCACATGCGCTAAATGAGGGCAACAAGTAACTTGTGATGGTAGATGAATCTACTTGTTTTCTTCCGAGTCATGGCTGGATTGTACTGAGATGAGACCACAGATATTCTAAGACGACCAGATATGCCACTCTGGTGCATTTCCAACGTAAATGCAATGGGCCTTAATAGGGAGTGGCATATCTGGTCGTCTTAGAATATCTGTGATGAGACCTCTTTTGCTCATGGGGAGGGACTGTCCTTTGCTGTGGGCTGCCTTTGGGTAGAATTAACTCACCTGTCCTCTTCCAGGTGTGCTACTTAATGTTCAACAACCGCGTGAACACCTGTGTGTCTTCCTTTCACAACTTCTACTCTTTTTACACTTCTGTTAACTTTTCTCTTCTGTCTTTCTCTGGTCTAGTTGCTCTGCTGGGCTTTGGTGTTTGTAGTGAGACTTTGGTGCTTTGTTCGTTCTCCACACTAACAAGAGTCCTTGTGTGTCCCCCTGTACACATGCCGGTTTTACTTGTTCCCTTACAATAGTTTAGATACAATAGTCCACTATCCGATTTCCAGTAATGGGCAACCTGCCTTCAGAGTCTAGGATACAAGCCAGGTGGAGGAGCTAATTAGTGAAATCACCTTTATTAAGTGCACAGGTGGAACCAGGTGATTTACAATATGTGGTATTGGATTGTAACTTCTGAATTCAGGTTGCCAATCACTGTCACTTTCATGTGTAAAATTTTAGTGTCAAACAAATCCACATATGACATGTGAAGAAAGAAAGGTCATAAGTCTTAGTCATTCAAAGATTTTGATCTTTACTTTAGTTAATAGTCTTTGAAGAGGAGCGTGTGAGATGTGCATATCTCACAGACACTTTTCCTATTTGACGTGGACATTTGACGTCTTTCCACCTGACTCAGGACATTAACTTAAAGCTCCTATCTTTCTGCACTCACTCAAGCAGTCTGTCACTACAACCTTCCCTTTCTGTAGCTAGCAAGTTCCAGTAGGTCTTTTCAGATTTTAACCAGTGTCCATGTTTTGTTTTTCAGAGAAAAGACGTGACCCTGCCAATGGTATGTGACTGTTGAAAGATTCTCCTCTCTCTCTCACCTTATCCTAATCCTATTATAAACTCCTTTTATTCTATTTTTTTCGCTAATTTTAGTTGCCAGCCATAACAACAAGTCAACAGTAGTTTTAGTTTTAGTTCATTAGTCTGGAAGAAGTATTATTTGTTAAAAACATATAATAACCCATCATTTTAATATTATCACATAATAACACATTAATAATATGATTATTAGCATAAATAAATAGACATGCACATATGGTCACAAACAGCCCCTTACACCCCCATAATATGCACACAACTAGCCATATACTGTACACTCTTGCACACATGCTCACGCATGCATATATTTAGGCTGTGTAGTGGGCTACTGTAGTGTAGTCTAGTCTAGTCTGGTAGACCAGATTTATAGCACCCTCTCACACTGGCCTCCCCCATGTTATCCCTGTGTTATAATGTGTTATCCCACTGGGGACAATTAAAGTGCAGCTATTTAAATAACACATAACCAGCAACACAACAGATCAAAGGCACATAAATAATCAATGAAAGAGTAGACAAATAATAATACCACCATAAAATAATACCACGCTATGGCAAAATGACGGGCGTAATACGTAGTACAGTGGCAAGGCTACAGCATGGAGAGGCCCAGGTGGGTGCATCTGTCTGAGTTTATCATATTAATGGCAGTCCCATTAAGGGCAGCCTCGGTTTCATTTGTACGGTTTAAAAAGGCAGAAAAATGGTTTTCATTAACATGTTACACACCAGTGATGGGCAGCCTGACTACAATCTAGCTACAATCTAGTGCCACATCCTCCGAAAATCACCTGGTCCTACCTGTGCACCGAATACAGGTGATTTCAATAATAAACTCCTCTACCTGGCTGAAGAATTGTGCTTATAAGGATACGCTGATTTAGTGAGCAACTGGAACAAATAAACTATGTGGTACTGGATTGTAGCTTCTGAAGCCAGGTTGCCCATCACTGTTATAAACCTTACACAGTGTTGTTTTTTTTCTTTCAATGGAGTTAATGTGATAAATTTGGGTTTCAAATGACAGGTTGAGAGTCTCCAAAGTCCTAAAGAGAAATGGCCTACCAGAGCACCCCTTAAATGGCACATGGACACAGTCACAAATGCAGGTTTCCCCTTGGATGCTCGTCACTGGAATGGTGTTCAGTCTGATTCTGAGTTTTGTGACTGTATTGCTGTGCAGTTGTAGTAGTATTGCTATATAATAATAAGTAGCTAACTTGCTAATTTACAGGTTTTGTGACTGTGTTGCTGTGCAGTTGCTGTGCAGTTGTTCATAACCTCTTGCAGTGTATTACTAAACTGAGAAACTGTCTCACCGATGCTTTTGTATGGGTGTTGTGTGTGTGTGTGTGTTGTATGGGTGTTGTATGGGGGTGTGTGTGTGTGTGTGTGTGTATATGTGTGTGTGTATATGTGTGTGTGTGTGTGTTGTATAGGTGTTGTGTGTGTGTTGTAAGGGTGTTGTATGGGTGTTGTCTGTGTGTGGCCAACCGCCTCTACATGTAGTGGTACTCATTCAAGATTCAGATCTGTACATACAAAAATGTGCATTTCCCCATCATATATGTTGTCATTTTATTTAAAACAGTGTCAGTGTCATCTTTCTATAACAATCAAGACATTCAGTTACTGGCACATTAATTGTAATGAAAAAAGAAAAAAGCAAAATTAAATACCACAGATGTCGTAATGATCGACAGTAAGACTATGCTGAACTTCTGCTTGCACTTCTTTGCACAGCACAGGCAGAGCATAAACTAGTCTAGGTGCAGAGACATTGTATTGGTACTGAATGCTGTGGGAAGAAAGGTTTTGATACATTAGTAAAAATAGTGCAGAGGCCGTTGATGCAGCCATGTTGTGTGAGAGGGAGAGTGGCGACAGTCCTCAGTGCAACATACACAAGGTGACTGAAGTTTGTTTTACCTACACATTTGGCATCTGTTGGCCTAACAACATGGAACTTGGCACTGCACTAATTCGTGCCATTACCAAATTTAAGCTCAGCGAAACGAATGGTTCAAGAGTTGTGCATGGACTGACACACACACACACACACACACACACACACACAGGCAGAATTGCTTGCACTGATAGATAGATATCTGTCCTCCAGACCCACATCACTAACAGCATGCGTCTACACTGTGAGTGTGAGTTACTGTGGTTACTTGGGCAGGTCAATCTGATTAAAGCAACAATTGGGTTATTACCAGCGGAATTTTGGAAATCCCCAGTCAACAAACATGCTAAGTAAACCAGGGAGAATGTCAGAAATCCAAAATTACTCAACTTGTATGACATCATACAAGATAGAAGATAAATAGAAAAATCTACTAAAAATCTGACTAAAATCTGATTTTTTGTTGGATGCAAGTGCTTATAGTGTGCTGTCGGCCTTGGTTTTAGGGTGAATAAAAACACTAGTTTACTGTTTGTTCACTGAATACTGTAGGTTATGAAACTTTCACTTCCTTGTTAAGACAACTAACTGGTTTACTTGAGATGAGGGGGTGTTCATGAGCCTGCCATTCCTGCTTTCCTCCATTCCTCCTCCGACAAAGTGCAACACACTTCACATGTGATGTTGTATTGGTTTACATTCCACTGTTCCCAGTACAGCCCCACACAACGGTAAATTAAATCCCATAATGTTTGCTGTGTGGCTGGTGTTTGATGCTGGGGCAAATTAAAAGGTTGGGGCAAATTAAAATGTTAAAAATTTTAAATTAAAATGTGGCACTGTAGTGTCAAAGCCAGGGTGCTGGGGCCTGTGTGACCCAGCCTTGTCGGTTAAATATCAAACGGTCATTAAAACATAAATAAATAAATGACCTCTCTTCCTTGTAAGACAGGCAAGAGGTCAGACTGGATTTGTGACCTAGGCTTATTGGTTAAATATCAAACGGTCATTAAAACATAAATAAATGACCTCTCTTCCTTGTAAGACAGGCAAGAGGTCAGACTGGATTTGTGCCCTGTGCCTCTGCTGTCAGTTGTGCAGACATCTTTAATCCTTTTTTTCCCCTGACCTGGCAGACCTTTTATATTGCAGTTTGGGTCAATATGCTATTTTTAGCAGTGGGTACCGCTGTCTTTGTCTCTCGGGGTTGCCATTGTGTTTGTAGTTCTGCTGAATAACGGGAAGACTTGTGTGTTGTGGTTGCTGTGCAGTTTCTATGTTATTTTCCGGGATTTCTATGCAGTGGTGTTGGACTGTCGGACCGTCATACTGTCGGAAACTCTTCGGCTGGGTGTTCTTTCCCAGAGCATCGTGGGAATTTCTGCCTGTGGCAAAGCATGACAAAACAGTAGACACGGCGGAGCTGAGCTGAGAAGTCTTAGATTAGATTAGATTCAACTTTATTGTCATTACACATGTATAAATACAGGGTAATAAAATGCGGTTTGGCATCTAATCAGAAGTGCAAGGAGCAGCAAGTGTGAGATATACAGTATAGTGCAAAGTACAGTACAGTGTGATATTTGTACATAAATAGAGCAGTATAAAGAGCTGGGAATAATTAGGCATTATTATACATGAGGGATATAATCAGATGTATCAAAGAAGCACACAGGTGTGATACATGAATATATGATGGACTGTGAATAAGTATACAGGTGTGCTATGTAAATATAATATATATCAGATGTACTATTGATGTATGATTGCATAAACAGTTCAGCCTGTATTCCAAAGCCGTCTTCAGAACTGAAAAAAGCCCTGTGGATGAGAGGTGATACATCTTTAAGCCCATGGAAGATGGCTATTGGCCTTACATTTGTGACATATAGGCCTGATGTGTGGTTATGTCATATAGACATAAATAATCACCTGCGGTTATAATCTGTAGGCGTAAATAATCACCTGCGGTTATAATCTGTAGGCGTTAAGAGTCACCTAGGGTTATGTCTTTGTGCTTCTCTAATATCGCAAAGTACAAACTGTCATTCATTTGAAGTTACGTAGCCTGTTCCAGACAGATCATGATTGGTTATTCGCAGGTCAAACGTTGCGGATTATGCCAGATTAACGGCGGTTTTAGAGATTATATAATATTCCATTGCAGTGTGCAAGTTATTGGAATTACGATTGCAGTCAGAGGAGAGGAGGCGAAGGTGGAGCATCCAGGAAGAAAACTATTTCAGAGTGTTTGGGGTGTTGTTTGGAGTGTTTTCTGGCCGCTGGTGAGAGCGCTACTTAGTGTTTTTGAATGTGACCCCTAATTCCTACGTCAGTTAGTCTCTCGGACGAGGACCCCACAGACTAGCCCAGGGTGCGGTCGACCGGGACTAGAGAATGCCCTGCAGGGGCGGCGAGGATGTTCTGCACCACCTTCCTCTCGGCGCCACCCCAGGGTTCTGTGGATCGTGGCTCACCTGAGCGAGCGAATGGTTGCCTAGTAACACCACCATCCCACCAGCACCTGGTGCCGCCACAAGACAAGCAGCTCCTCACTTCCTGCTCCCAGCCAGCTGACTGTACGGACTGTACTGTGGGCTTGGAAAGATCTGGAGGGGTCGCCTTGGGGTCAGATGTAGTCCAGCCCCTCGGGGGCAAGAAGCAGGGACAGTGTCCCTTGGGGGGTCAAGAAGCAGGGCCACAGGGCCCCTTTGGCGGGGCGAGTAGAGGGGACAGAGTGTTCCTCGGTGGGACGAGAGGAGGGCCAGAGTGTCCCTCTGGGAGGCAAGAAGCAGGGCTAGAGGGGCCTTTCAGGGGGGTGAGAGGAGGGGACAGAGTTTTCCTCTGGGGGGGGCAGGAGGAGGGGCCAGAGTGTTGTGGTGCATGCTGACTCCCTAGCCATGGGAGGGGCTCAAGGTAGGAGGCGTACCCAGAGCTCAGGTAAACCACCTTCACATACTCCAAATATTGAATTTTCTGGCAGAACTACGTGAAATAGGTCATATTTGTTCCTAAATTGCCTATCTGGCACCACCTACAGCCTGTAGTCGGATTTCGAAAATGACCATGCTCACAGCGATTTCAATCACAGCTGTTTTACTCCTGCCAATAGTAGCTTCAACTGAAGTGTTTTTAAGTTGTGTTGTTAAGCCTCTAGACTTTGCCTTTGCCTCTGCGTTCATATATATTTCAAATGAGCAGATTAAGGTTAAGAATCCGTGTATATTACGACAAGTATGGTATCATGGCATCTATGTCGTGATGCACGTCATATCATGAGGGCAGAGGAAATGCCCAGCCCTAAGAATCATATTGCATGTGTGCCCTGTCTGCCTTTGGTTGATGTGAACTGGGGAGTTTGTGACTGTGCTGCTGTGAGTGGAGATTTGCCATGTGGCTTTGACTTCTGTTGCTGTTGTCTGTTTACTAAGTAAATTTTAACCCTTTCAAGAACACTTCCTATCTCATGTTTTCTTTTCTCATTTTAGAACAACACAGTAAAAGTGCTGGTTATGTTGTAATGAAGTGCTAAAGTTTTATTAACAGAGGTTCCCTTGTAAGAAAAGTGTTCGCTATCTAGAAGGAGCCATATATTTGCTTTAAGCCTATGCTTAAAATCATGACAATTGTGATCAAAGATTGTGATGATGATTTAATTTATCTGCTAAACCGATAAATCCTTAGACTAACATCTAAAAACGAATAATCAGGATGTTAAATGCACAGACAGCTTGAGCTTTCCTTTGTTTGAAGAAAAAAAGGTTTTTTTTTACGCTTCATTTTGGTTTAGAAGAAATGTGCATGTACAGTACATCCATGTACAGTATTGCCCGTGTCTGTGTGATGATGTGATAGAATGCCAGTTGTGTTGCTGACAGAATCTCGTTACGGGACCCAGCTGCTTGGCACTGTGTGATCGCTGGCCTGGCCTGCGAACTCCCACTCCCAACTTTGCAAGCCGCCCACCCCTCCGTCCCACAGCATCTCCACGTGTGAGAACAGAGCTGCATTGTTACACGCTAGCTCATGGCCCTCTGCACGGACCACTTTCGCCGGAACGCCCTTCAGCAGCTCACATAGTGTAGTGTAGCATAGCTTGCGCTGTTTACCCCTCGAGAAGCTCCTTCAACAGGTCGGACGGACATCCCCTGAGAGATCTGATGTGCGACTCTCACTGACATCTGCCCCCCGCCCCTCCTTCCTCCTCCCCCCCGACCCTGACCCCCCTCCTTTGTTTTACCCCCCCTCACCACCCCAGGGCCAGCGTTACCCATGGCGACCATGGACATCAAGAACCCGGAGATCAGCAACATCCAGCGCTACCACAACAACTCGCACATGAACAACATGGTGCACAGCGGCCTGGCCAGGAAGGAGAAGAAAGTGAAGGGCAAAAGGAAGAAGCTGACTAAGGCGGACATAGGCACCCCCAGCAACTTCCAGTGAGTACTCAACTCAGCCCTTGCCTCTCCTCTCTTCTCTTCTCCTTTCCTCTCTTCCCCTTTCGTCTGCTCTCCTCTCTTCTCCTCTCTTCTCTCTTCTCTTCTCCTCTTGTCTCCTCTCTTCTCCTTTCTTGTCCTTTCTTTTACTCTCCTCTTATCTTCTTTCCTCTCTTACCCTCTCTTCTCCTCTCCTCTCCTCTCCTTTCTTCTCTCTGCTCCTCTCCTCTCTGCTCTGACCCTCAACAGTCTTGTCTGTGTACGCTGATTATTAGTGTGTACTAGTGTGCCAGTAAGTAGTCATAAGCTGTCCATAAGGGGGGATAAACATGAAAGCTTTCTGGGGCCCAGACGCCAGGGCTGTCCGTTGAAGACGATGGGTTTTTGGGGAGGGAAGGGTCTTTTTTTCGCTCTGACCTTCAACAATCTTCTGGAAAGATTTGAAATTCATTGGAGAAATATATGTGTGCCAGCTGGTCAAATGACTAATTTCTTTCGTGGCGAATTTTCAAACAGTCAGTTTATTTATTTTGCATAACACCCCCAAGGGCCCCCCTCCTGAGCCTCATGTTAGCTCCTCCCAGAATGCATCTGCAGCACATGATGCCCTCTGGACCACCCTTTTGGAGGCGTCTGAAATCTCAACACTCGTCTTTAAGTGACAATATTTTAACCAGCCTCTTGACCTCCACTTAGGAGCACTTTCCTGTACTCTTGTCTGCACTTACTCTGGTGCGCTCTGTGCTTGCCCTGTTGTCTTTGTGTCATCTATTGTAAGTCGTTTTGATGAAAGCATCTTACTTTTTGAGCAGTGTTGCTGGGCAACGTTACTAACACACCAATATAGGCAACACATTTTTATCAACAAGGAATCAAGGATGGTTTATTGTCACGTGCATAGACGTACTGGGTAGAGTAGGACATGCAGTGAGATTTGGTGATTGACGGAGCAATCAGATGTCAACCTGTGACCAACCAATCAAAATAGGAAAACGAAAAAAAAAAAGATTAGATTTTGGTGGTGATCCGGCTCCCTCTGGCTGGAGGTCGAACCACTCAGGTGCTTCGTAGTGTTTGTAGTTTGCCCTCCATATGCCCCATTTTGTCCTCCTGTCTGCCAGTCCGTGTACTCATGGCTCATCCCGTATGCCCCATGTTGCCCTCTGTCCAGTCCGTGTGCTCATGTCACTGTGCTGCCAGCTGTGCAGAATGGGGCTCAATTACATCTGTTTCCCAGTCACGTCCGCTCTGTGTCCATGCATGTTTTGTTTTTCCTTGGTCTGTGTGTCTGTGTGTCTGTGTGTGTGTGTATGTGTGTGAGTGTGTGTGCCTTTGTTTTTGTTTACATGTATCTCTACATATTGTGTACTGACCCCGGACTCCCTTATGTTCTGTGTGTGCGCGCGTGTGTGTGCGCGCGTGTGTGTGTGTGCGCGTGTGTGTGCGCGCGCGCGTGTGTGTGTGTGTGTGTGTGTGTGTGTGTGTGTGTGTGTGTGTGTGTGTGTGTGTGTGTGTGTGTGTGTGTGTGTCTGTGTCTGTGTCTGTGTCTGTGTCTGTTCTGTTCCAGGCACATTGGCCACGTGGGATGGGACCCAAACACAGGCTTTGATGTGAGTACCACAATAACAGTTTGTCCCACACACACACACACACACACACACACACACACACACACACACTTCCCTATGCGCTGTACCACTGGGAAGCACAAAGCCTGCTGGTGTGGCCATGGCATGATGGTACGGCACAAAGCCCCTATGTTCCACACGGGCCTGACAAACACACACATCTGATGGCGTCATGCCTTCTGCTTCCCACTCGGCCGAGACGCAGGCCGCAATGTCTGTCGTTCCCAGCACACACTCTCACTCTCACACTCTCACACTCTCACACTCTCACACACTCTCACACACTCTCACACACTCTCACACACACACACTCACAGACACACACACACAATCTCTCACACACACACACTCTCACACTCACACAGGAACTCAGGCAAACGTGACTGCTGTTGCTTATGAAGTCCATAGTTTGTACGCCAACTCCTTTGTCTGCATGGCCACATCTGTTACGCAACTGTACATGCGTTAGCCACATCATAGCAAGGAAGCTAGTAGTAGTCACAGCTTTCAAGCTCTCAAGTCCAGTTTAGTAATGAGAGCTGTTCAGGTTTGGAATGAGAATGTAAATATGAAGACACGGAAATGCTGTGGTGCACAATATTCATTTTTCGATCATGTTTGCCCATTTTTGAGCAATTTTGTCTCCAGTCAACCTACTATTTTGCCGTTTAAAGTCCAAGTGCAGTAACTGTGTGAACACTGAAAATGAGAAAGATGCCTTTTTAAGTTGTAGATATAATAGTAGTGATGCTTAGATGTACGTTTTTAAAAAAAGCAAGAGATTTAGTCACAAGACAAAGGAGGTGTTATAGGTGTTATAGGTGTCAGCATCAGGTCTAAACTCCAGTCTTAAGTCTAGTTACTGCGTTTTGGCTTTGTAGAGCAATATGTTTGTAGCGAAGGGGAGGAGAAGTCACCCCACCCAGCTTTGAAACGCGGGTCTCCAGGGTACCAAACGTGCCCTTTGCCATACCAACGAGCCTAGCTCTTTGGCATCGCGGTCAGTCTGAGCACACCCACAACCATAGTGATGGTCACTCCCATCAGAATGCTACAGAGAAGATATATGAAAAGAGGACAGTGTGGTACAGGCAGTCCCAACCCCCCCCACACTCTCTGGGACCATATAAATGCCATGTGAGTCATGTGGCATACAGAGTGATGAATTTTAAACATGCACATGAGCATATTTGCTCCACATAGTGGGCTACTGTCTCAGATACATCATGGCCTACTGTCGCAGTTACATCATGTCTCCATAGGGGGGCAGAAGTGTGCAAAGAACATGGATTTTTATCCCACAGTGCACACTGACACTTGATATGTCCATACTAAAGCTTTTCGTAAAAGCACTAGGGTCCAAGGCAGCCATTTTACTCACAAGCAAACAAGGATGGTTTATTGTCACATGCATAGACATACTGGGTAGAGTAGGACATGCAGTGAAATTGGTGACTGTTAGTCTAAAACTGCGCATGGGGAGGGGGGAGTGAAGTCCATAGAATGCAGTTTGGGGATGGGTACCTGATGAAGGGCAGAGGTAGAATGGGTGATGCAGACTAAACATTTGTTGTACTGTAGGTGCCCAGCATGGTGCCACATGACTCACATGGACCAGTCAGCATGTGTTGCTACAAACTAACAAATAATGGACTTTGGTGATTTTTCTGTTCATGGTACACTGTCCATATATGGCTGTGATTAGAGTGAATTTAATATTCCATGACATTACACTTAGCAGACGCTTTTATTCAAAGCCACTTGTAATAGAGAACACTAATCAAGCTATAGTTACGCAGCTAAGACATTACACCATGTATCGGGTAACGTAGGAGTAAGGGACTAAGCAAAGGACGTAACAGAGTCAAGTTCAGACAGAGTGCAGTGAAGTGCTTGTCAGTGAAGGTTAAGAGGTTTGTGCTCTGTGTGTCCGTCTGTCCGTCTGTCTGTCCGTCCGTCCGTCCGTCCGTCCGTCCGTCCGTCTGTCTGTCTGTCTGTCTGTCTCTCTCTCTCTCTCTCTCTCTCTCTCTCTCTGTCTTTGTGTCTCTTTCTCACCCTCTTTCATGACACTCACATTGGTCATGCCTTTTCCTATCTGCAGTTGAACAATCTGGACCCCGAGCTGAAGAACCTGTTTGACATGTGTGGCATCTCTGAGGCGCAGCTGAAGGACAAGGAGACCTCCAAGGTCATCTACGACTTCATCGAGAAGAAGGGCGGAGTCGAGGCCGTCAAGAACGAGCTGAGGAGACAAGGTGAGAGACAACGACGGTGCCAACTTGGCCAAGTTTTTGTTGCCACAGCTGATTTTAAAATTCTCCTTTTGACCTGTAAGGCCTTAAATGGACGTTTACTTATCAGGGAACTTGCCAACTTGTCTACTAGTTTAAGGAACTTTTGACCTGCCCTAGTGCCAAAATAAGTCTTTTCTAGCAACTAGTGATAAATCTGGGGACTCCAGTATTCAACAGAACAACAACAGCTTTTTTCTGGCGTTTTAGTTTATAAAAGTAATAATCTACCTTCATGTATCCACACCTGTCATTTTATTGACACGGCTGCTCCAAGTATAAATTTTATCAGTGGCTGTCGTCGACATCAACAACCCGGAGATTAGCAACCTTCAGCACTTCCGCAAATAGATAGATAAATAGATAGATAAATAGATCTAAACATAAATTTAGATTAGATCTAAATTCGATGAATATGTAATTTATGACATGATTAAGGAAGCTAGTGACTTTAAGCAGCAGTTTAGGAGACAAGGTGGCTGGGGTGTAGTTAAGGGCAGCAAGCAGCTTGATTGGTGCCTGATTTCTTGAGCAAAGGACCAGCCGTGAATAGGTAGGTTGGCCAGACTGACTTGAATGCGTTACAGGCAGTATGGACGGGCCCAGGCTAGGTATAAATGCCAAACTGTTTTTTATTTTGGTTTAATAATTAAAAAAATAACTCTTTCTCTCCTCTAGCTCCTCCACCTCCTCCATCTCGCGGAGGCCCCCCTCCTCCTCCTCCTCCCCCAGCCCACATTTCCACCCCCCACATCTCCACCCCCCCGCCCCCTCCGCCATCCCGCGGACGCGGCGCCCCTCCCCCCCCACCTCCCTCCAGAGCTCCGGTCTCCGCACCCCCACCTAGGCCGCCCACCCGACTGGGCATGAGCGCTCCACCTCCCCCTCCACCCTCCAGAGGACACCCCCCTCCCCCGCCCCCCACACATGCCTCCCTAGCGCCCCACGCTGCACCCCCACCCCCACCACCACCCCCGGCCGCCCCGCCAGTGTCCAACATGGGGGGAGGAGGAGGAGGAGGAATGGCACCCCCGCCCCCACCACCACCACCACCACCGCCCCCACCCCCCCTGGAGCTGGACGGATTGGGGGGGCCCCCAGAGCCCCCGGCGCTGGGGGGGAAGTCGGCCCTGCTGAGCCAGATCCGGGAGGGCACGCAGCTCAAGAAGGTGGACCCCAGCAGCAAGCCAGCAGTCTCCAGCAGCACCGGACGAGACGCCCTGCTCGACCAGATCCGCCAGGGCATCCAGCTCAAGACCGTGAGTGTCCCCCCCCAGAATCACATGTACCCCCAAAATCACATGTCTCAGTTTTACAGAGGCTAGGGGAAAACAGGCATCTCAAGACCGTGAGTGCCCCCCAGAATCACATGGCCCCCAAAATCACACTTCTTAGTTCTATAAAGGCTAGGGACAAACAGGCAGCTCAAAACCGTAAGTGACCCCCCACAATCACATGTCTCAGGTAAGGGGAAAACAGGCGCGCTCTACTCATAAAACAAGAAAGTTTCTTCAGTTAAGTGTGAATCAAAACTAGCCTGGTAAACCAACCCCTTGTACTTTACTTCATTTTGTACAGAGGGTCTGGTTGTGGTTTGTGTGTTGGGTGTGGCTGTGTTTCTTAAAGCACATTTATCTGCTAAGTGTAATGTAATGTGTGTTTGTATGTGTGTGTGTTTGTGTGTGTGTAGGAGGGGGACAGTAGTCCAGCAAAGGAGCACTGCATGTAGTGTATGTGTGCGTGTATAAGTGAGTGTGTGTTTGGATGAAAGCATCTGCTAAGTGTAATGTCATGTAATGTGGATGTGTTTGTGTAGTGTAATGTAATGTAATGCAATGTGTGTGTGTTTCAGGTGTCTGATAGCCTGGAGTCTGGCCCCCCGACCCCGGCCCCGAGTGAGGGCATCGTGGGGGCCCTGATGGAGGTCATGAAGAAGAGGAGCAAAGCCATCCGCTCCTCAGGTCAGCCCACCTCACCTTTACCACCTTTACAATTAATAACATTTAATAATAATTAATAATGGGTAATCAAGTCAGAGCAAGTCCACACATACACACTTAATAATTAATAATATTTTTACAAATATGTCAGAGGAAGTCCACACATACACACTTTGCCATATTTAAAATTAATAATTAATAATATTTAATAATAGGAGCTAAGGTCAGTGCAACTTGACCATGTTTATAATTAATAATTAATAATATTTAAAAATAGGTCAAAGGAGGTCCACACATACACACTTTACCATGTTTAAAATTAATCATTAATGATATTTAATAATAATTAATAATAGGTAATCAGGTCAGAACAAGTCCACACACACACACACACACTTTGCCATATTTAAAATTAATAATTAATAATATTTATTAATAGGTCAGAGGAAGTCCACACATAAACACTTTACCATATTTAAAATTAATAATTAATGATATTTATTAATAGGTGCTGAGGCCAGAACAAGTCCAGACATACACACTGTACAATATTTTATTATATTATTTAATGATGGGTACTCAGGTCAAAGTAAGTCCACACATATTAGTTCACACACTTGTGATTAATGTGATTGGACAGCAGCGAGACAGACAGGAAATGAGTGCAAGAGAGTGATGGCCGTACAATCAGAAAATGGCCTCGGGTTGGATTCGAACCCAGGTCCCCCGATACATGGTGTAACGCCTTAGCCAGCTGTGTAGATATTAGTGTTACCTTGCCTGCCTTTAAATGGCATTTTGCTTGTGTGATAGTCAGTGTCCTTTCAAATGTGCACGTTTACTCTTTTCAGATGAGGACGAGGACGATGATGACGATGAAGATTTTGAAGATGATGATGAATGGGACGACTAGATGTGATTCTGATGTGATTCACCCTGCCCTAAACAATAGCTGACACTAAATTTCTTATGCTTCCAAAATTATATTCAAACTGTGTAAATGGTCTGTCATTTTTTGCTGTATATTTTGATGCCTTTTTTATTTTTAAAGAATTAATCTGTGCAATACCTCATTTAATCTTGTCACATATTGTCACATATCATCTTCTGGGGTTACCAGCACACCTGTGTTCACGGTCGAGTCTCAGTATAGTTTGTGAGTTTGAATGTCTTTGTCTTTATTTTGGTCTCCTCACCAGTGAGGAATAGGAGGTGGGCCAGAGTCGTCATATTGAAATGTATTTGAATGAGAACGAAGATAACACTATTTTCATAGCCACCCATTTCTGTATTTTTGGTTTTGTTTCTTTTTCGAGTCTTAGTGTAGCACTGTATGTTTTGGTGGGGAAAATTCTCTTATTCCATTTATGTAGCCTCTGTAGTCATTCATGTAAAAAAAAAAACAGCACTACAGCGGGCTATTGTGTTTAAGGCTGTTATGGTTTTTTTTTTCCGTTTCTTCTCTGTTTCTTTATTTTTTTCCTTTTGTTTGCACGAATGAGGAGAGGAAGTTCATCCATTGAGCTATATGCCCACTCGACTGGGCCAATGGCAAACAGCGGTATGTCACTGTGACTTTTGTTTAAAATGCACATCAAACACGAAGGACTCTTCTGCACAGAGACTTCCACCAAATAGCTTTAGTGAACGGGACAGACGATGAACTCTTGAACTTCTCCGAAATATTAAACTTTGAGAAGACAGTCTCCGGGATTTGTTTTTGTTTATCTTGGGAGGATCATGAGGTGATTCTTCTTCAAGGTAAAAGCCAGCCACCTCCACAAAATCAACCTCTCTGAGAATTTGCTGCCAGCCACGCCGAAGCATTGGACCAACGACTCATCAACTAACATCTCTGAAGGGGTCTTTGCTTCACTGACTTCTAGAGTAAATTCTTGGAACGTGTGTGTGTGTGTGTAATAACTGATGCTGTTTTAACAGTGTTTTGACGGACTGTTGGATTGTTGACAGTCCTTGGATCTGCTGCATTACCACCTAATATTGACTTAAAAAACCTTAAAAGCAGGGGGGTGAGGGTGGGCTGGGATGAAAATACTAAATTGTATACATAAATAAATAATATTTACAGCACTGCAGCACCCTTTTTGACTTTTAAATGTTCACATATTTTTTTGTGAGAATGAATGGTGTGAAGGTCATCGCCGTCTTGACATGCAGTGGGGAAAATGTTTATACGATTGAATCACTTTCTCATGCATTGTACAGGGTTTCGATTGCTTCGTTTCATTAAAAAATAAAATGTCTTTAGGGGTGTTGTTGATTTAGGTTAGTTAGGATAGAGTGTGTTTAATAGTCAGCAATTTCTTGAGAACATGGGTGACTGTATAATGATTTCACAAGTTATAATTGTCTCTATTTAATATTGGAAAACTAGCAGTGTAGAGTACAGCATATTCATCAGTCATCACATCCTCATTTACTGTTGCATGGTTACACAGATGTGCCTTGACTTGTATCTTCACTCAAGTAATATAATTTTTACCAGGAAGAGTTGCCATGGCAATGTGCACAGAGTTAATAGGCGCATTCGGAACTCTGACACAAAGTCTAAGCATCATGCAACATTTTCATCCCACAATGCATTGCTGACTGCAAACGCATGTAGCCGCATGTAAACGTTTACATGAGCCCGAATGCGGCTATTGTTATGTGATGCTTAATATGAGGTGTTGGGTGGGGGGGGGGCGTGTTCTGAGTAGCCGGCGAGAACACACTCTTAAAAGAGTTAGTTTTTGGCAAAAGTAATATAGTGGCCCATTAGCCTCCAGGAAATACAGCTGTTGGACCCTTGGGCTCCAGTAAAGGAGGGGAGGGGGGGCAGTGTGGGCTGACCTCCTTTCACAAAGTTTCAATCCTGTTCAAGCCATGTACAGGGTACGCTTGTTTCAATGGCGTGTTTCAGTTAGTGTATGATGCTGTCAAACAGTCATTCTGATTCAGATCCAGTGTCTAATTTCCTGAGGTGTAATTTATTAGGTTGATAAACACTCTTTTCTCTTTTTTCCACTTTCCTCCGCCTGCAACACCTCTGTCCATTAGTCTTGTCGTGACAGTAATAAAAACGTCTGACTGTTTTAGAAGCAGTAAATTGGAGACGTTTCCAGGGCCAGTCAGTCTGTCAAGTACAGATAGTTATAGCTTAATTCACCCCCTGCCCACTTCTAATCATTCCTGGGGACTGAGATTGGCTTTCTTCAATGTTTCACACCTGCACAAAGAAATTTCCTGTCATGAGGCAACTTCTTGAGGGTGAATAAGCAATGCAAATATTGACGAAAGCTTTCAGACATGTCTAGACTCTCGTCTACAGATATCTTGATGAGTAGGCCTGCTTGGCATGGGGAGAATATTATCTTTTTGAGTGTTTTTGGTCAGTTCTCAGAAATGAACACTTGCGACTTTGCATGTGCACACAAATAGTTCATCGTGTCAGTGAACTTTTGTCATTAAACATGCTTGGGGTCTTGCATGGCACACACCACTGCTATGACAAATGCATCCAGCAGGGGTCAGTGTTTCTGAAGAGACGCCACCTTTGCTACCAGACATGGGTAATCTCTGCTTCAAAGAGTCAGTCAGTCCTGCCATGTATTGGTTCCACCTGTGCACATAACCCAGCTGATTTAACTGGTTGGTTTATCTGTCTACGTGGAGAACTGTGCTAATCAGAATCAGCTGGTTTTGTGAATGGTTGGATCACAAATATTGAATGTACCTTTTACCCTCTGAAGCTGGATCATCCACAAGTCAAGTGCACAGGCATAAGGAACACATGGAATGGGTTTTACCTTCTGAAGTCAGGATCACTACCTCAGGTTCAAGCAGAGTGGTGATGATATCTCACCAAAGCTGCACTGTCCCCATCTCGGCCACATCCCTGCTACTAGACATTTGTTTATGGTTGTGGAGGCAAAGCTCAACCATTACACCACATTACACTTAGCAGATGCTGTTATCCAAAGCAGCTTGCAATAGAGGACATAAATCGAGCTACAGTTATGCACATGAGAACAGAGTAAGCAAGTGTGTAACAGAGTAAGTGTGGACAGTGCAGAGGAAAAAGCTGTTAAGTGCAGAGGCCGACAAAGTGACTTGAGAAAGTAAAAGTCCTGCCATGTATTCCGTCTGCCTGTGCTCTCAACACAGGTGATTTCACTAATTAGCTCATCTACCTAGGATCAGCTGGTTCAGTGAATTGGCTGGAACAAATATGTGACAGGACTTTTACTTTCTGAACATGGAAAGTCTGCCTCTGGTTAAGTGGAGTTTAAAAGGTTGGTGTTGTAGTGGAATAAAGTGATCCCAGAAGATCGAGGTGCCCTTAAAGAGATTGCTCTCACAGTAACGGATAGCTTGTTCCACCATTGTGGAGTGGGATCACAAAGAAGAACTGTTTTGACTGAGATTGCCTTGTGTGAGGAGAGGGCAAGGCCTGATGGTTTCCTTGTGAGAGAAGCAACACCCTAGAGGCGACACAGGTGTGTCATGTTCATGTTGGGTAGGGGTAAGTGGAATAAAGTGTGTGTTCTATGTACTCATGTGTATGTTATGATACCTGCTTTGTGTTGTACTGGCTGCACATTTCAAAGTTCACAGTGGATAATAAAAGGTTATCTATCTGTCTATAAGTCTTTATTATTACCTTCATGTAAGCAGGGGTCAGTCTCCATATCTCTCCCAGTGACAGCGCTATTCTTGTGCAGTGTGTGTGTGTGTGTGTGAGAGTGGGTGCTACTGTACTGCCAAACTTTTTCACCTCAGACAGGGAAGGCGAGTGTATAGCATTCGAAAAACCTGCATCAGCATTTAAAAAGTACACACTGGAAATGTACTTGTTTTCCTTCCTCCTGTTGAGGAAGTGTGTCACTGCATGTGTGTTTGCGTTCAGGGCCTCTAAAGTGCACGGAGGGGGCTTGCTGGTGGTGATGTTCTCATCATTGTTTACATTGACCTCTCCCAGACCCAGAGAAGCCTCATTAGAGATGGCCAGCTCCAGCAGTTCAGTTCAGCCGTTAGCGCCAGGAGCACTTTCTATGCTAACAACGCTAACCTTTAGCCTCCATTTACCACCACCGCCTTTTGCTCTGTCTGCTCTTACCCTGTGATACTCTTGCTTACTCCGTCCCCCTCAATTTTCTGATGGGATGATTGCAAAAAAAGTTGTCGGTTATCTAAGTTCTTCCCGAAAATGTGTTGCCTAATATCAGTGAGAAAGTGCCCGATCAACATGTTTGTAACGTTGCCTGGCAACATTGCTTAAAAAGTTGCCCCGTGTATTCATCATCCTAGCAGTCTGTTTCTCAGTTTGTACATATGGCTTTTAACAATAAAGCTGACTTTGACTTTGACCAGATAAAGGACAAAACACCTTCTTGGTGTGCTCTAGGTGTAGTTAACCAACACAGTGTAAAGGTGATGATACAGGACAAATGTTTGAGGACTGTTGCCAGGCAACAACATGATTGGCCCCTGTGTGATGGAATGACGAGGAAAAGTAGCCAGCTGCTGACACGGGTTCTTCTGATAAAAAATGTGTTGCCTAAATATCAGTAATAAAGTGCCCGAGCAACAGGTTTGTAACGTTGCTTAAAAAGTTTCCCCGTGTATCATCATCCTAGCAGTCTGTTTCTCCTCCATTTAGTAGCTGTGCCAGGAGGCTAGGCTATGGACAATGAGGTCACATCTCCCTGTAGCCTACACTCCAGCCTGTCAATAGGCCTACAGAAAACCTGCTCACATCAGTCCGTCCTTATGCTAAATACTGTAGAAACTTTTTATTTGTGGACTGATTTCTGCCAGAACTCACACAACAGCTTTGCTGAAATTCTGATTTTAGATCAGCAATGATGATTGTAATTTAAGTAACAGCATATAATGGCCACAATCGTCAGCAGTAGACAAAACAGTAGGCCTAGTCCATAATTAAAAGAGTTTAAAAAATCTATAATTAATCTATAATTAAAAGATTTTATCTAAAAATATGACTTAAGCGGAAAGAGACAGGGCCTAGAATCACATCTACTAAATGCACTTCATTAGAAAAATACAAGACTCCAAATATTACACAAAAACTTCAGACAGTGATAGGATACTTTAATCATTTGACAATTACACTTTACACTTTGACAGATACTAACACATTAGTAGGCCTAATTCACAATTGAAATTAGTGTCAGACATATTTGCTGTTGCCAAGGTGCTTCGACTAAAGTGCAATGTGTGTTTTATTAATAAATAATAATTATAATAATAGATAAGTGAAGTATTGCCTAAATGTGTGCTTTTATATATGTAAGTGGAGTACAACTAACTGGAGCAAAATGTTTAGCAAAATATAATTTAAAAATATAGACTTCATTTAAACAACTGTAACAAAAATAAACCATAAACATTACAGAAAGAGACAAAACACATTCCACTGACTTCAAAATTTTGCTGTTTTTTAAAGTCATTATCTTGCAATTGCCTTTATCTTGCTCTTTTATGTTATACAGTGGGTGCTAGTTCGTCTTGCACGCTTTCACGCTTGATTCACGCAGAATTCACGCAGGACTTTTTCTATGTCAGTTAGCTGTCAGGTATTCTTAACATTTGAAACTCTACTACAAAACTTTACTTTACAAAACAAAAAAGAAATCCTATGTAACAGAATATCAATTTGACTCACTTGACTCATTCGAGCATATTATGTCTTTATAGAGATCGTGCTCTCTGTACATCACGTAGTCTTTGAGTCTGTAGGGGAATAAAACTGAATCCATAGTCTGTGGGTCAGCAAGTCTCCGTGGCGTAATCTGTGTCCTGATCGTGAGCCTACACAGGTGTCTAAGCGACCGTGGGTTACCTGTGAGAGGATAACGCAAGAGTCAGGTGTTATGCACAGGTTTATGATTTGAAGGTGATTTGGAGTCTTTTCAATACTGTAAATAAAAAAATGCTGCTTGCAACCAACATAACAGCATGAAGGCAACGTGCTGCTTGGATCTTTTTTGTTTACATTGGTTTGACGTGCTCTTCGGTTCTTGGACTATTTTTTTGTAGGTATCATGAACATATGTGCAGATAAAGAGATCCAAGCAGCATGTTGCTTTCAATTTTTTTCAAAGTAGCTCGTTTTACAGTGAGTAAAAATACCGTACCCAGGATGTAGCTTATTTCTGGCCACTCTTTGTGCCTCTTCAGAACCTTTTGAAGTTTTGAGCAGATGCAGACGTGACTGACGTAGTCCAGTAGAACTTTCACAGCCCTTCCGGCCAAGTGCTCCAGCCAGGACACACTGATGAAGTCACAGAACTAGAGAGCACAAATAGAACACAATGTAACAACTTACAAACCCAGAGGAAATACAATCCGTCCAACAACAGTCTTGTCACTCACTGTCTTTTAGAAATTCATAAAATCGTATTGACTTTTTATCTGTTTTATCTATTTTAAGATAATAAGCTGATCATGGATTGAAGGTAGTTTCAGAGTTTAATTCAAGCAGCATGAGATGAAGGCAAGATCTTACTGGATTCTGAATTGTTTCTCATAAAAACCAAGTTACAAGAAAAAGAAAAGATAAAAACGATCTTAACACATGATCTTACGTGTTTCTTAAACACAAAACACCAAGAGTAAAATAAGCTAAGTTGAGCTAAAATGCACATACTCTGTGCATCTGTTGAACTTCGCTCATTTGACTAACATGACCTGGATGAATGAGAATCTTCACAGACAAAACATCAGGACAGTTCTAAGAATCTATATGTTCCTCTGGAAAATCATAAACAGACACATATAGGTAGAGCAGATAGTCCAGTACTCACAGGGACCTTTTTGGCAGGGTGGCAGTCATCTTCCTCGGTGACCATCTCCCCTATGCTGCCATGGTGACAGCTGAAACACCTCTCTGCCCTGTAACCGTTGTTAAGCAGCAGTCTCATCATGATTTCGTCCCTGAGGCAGTACTGCAGGGCCGTGGGGAAAACAGTGTCGCTCACCACCGTGAAGTAGCAGTTCACATCCGCCCGCTTGGCCAAGAGCAGCTTCACGATCTCGTACCTGCCTGCCCGCACAGCGACCAGGAGACAGCTGACAGGGTCCAGCTCGGTCTTGGCGCCGGCGTTCAGGAGCATCTCTGTACAGGTGACATCGCCGTTGGAGACGGCGAAGTAAAGGGCGCTTCGGCGCATGTCGCCGTAGTTCTCGGAGATGTGTGAGTCCAGCAGAGCGTTGACGTCGAAGCCCTTCTGCACCAGCAACTCCAGGCACTGGATGTGGCCCCCGTCAGCCGCGGCGTGGATGGGGCTCTGGCCGGACAGCCTCAGGGCCCGCCGCGTGGTGATGGGGATGAAGATACGCAGCGCCCTGACCAGGAAACAAATTACATGTAATTACACTTCAGTAACACTTTACTTTACGGTGTTGGTGTTACAGTGTACTACACTAACCCCTCACTAACTCCACACTAACCCCTCACTAACCCCAGGCCCACTGCTCCAGGTTAGTGTGTGCTTCTTAATGCCATGCAGGGTGTGGATTTTGGGGGTACTATTATTTACATTTCACATTAATTACATTAATATGTCAGTACCCCCTAATCCTGCTATTTTTGTCTCTTTGGGGAGAAATACGAATTACTGGGGGGGTACGGTACCCCCTGATCAAGACCCAGTACCGCCCCGTAACTCGAGCTATGGTGTGACACTGATTTCCCATAGGTTGTAATACGTACAGATAGTGTCCCTCGTAGGCGGCCCGGTGTATGGGCAGCTGTGAGGAGAGGCTGGCGATGTTTGGGTTTGCTCCATGCTGGAGGAGAAGGTCGATGCAGTCGGGATTGCCCGACCCCGCAGCATCATACAGCACAGTGTCTCCGTTAGGTGCCCTTGCATTGACGTCACCACCTGACCGTTAGGGAAACATCTCAAGGAGTCAAGGAGTATCACAAACAATTTAATACTCACAGTAAGACAGTGAAATTGCAATTCTGTTAAGCAGTCTAACCTGTGCATATGTGTGTTGTGTGTTTATACCTGCCATCTTGTGATTGTACATGTTTTTAGGTAGATTTGTGTATCTGATTTATATTTTTTATATTGTATATGTTTGTAAATTTGTTTGTACATTTTAGAATCTATATTCTATTTAACTGCTTCTATCTACTGCTTTCTACTCTGTGCATCTGTTGGCCTGTTCAGAACGGCACAATGCTGTACTTGTATAGCATAGGCTTAGCCATGGGTGGGCTGGGGTGTGCCTGTGCTCACCGACGGATGTGTCAATCAGGGCCACCCAATCAGAAGGCTCTATAAGTTTGTGAGGAGGTGAATTCTCTCCCCCTCCTCACCGTGTCAGTTTTCAGTTTCATGGACAGCGATTGCAACAGCAAGCACCAGAACTGACTCTCGCACGCTCTCTCTCTCTCTCTCTCTCTCTCTCTCTCCCTCTCTCATGCGCACGCACAGACAATCACTCACAGCCATTCATACACGCAGCCATTCATACACGCACTCACACGTAATATGGACAAATGCACGGTGTATTGGACTTGGGTTGTGTCGGGTTTGGTTGGGGAATGTTTAATGACTTGGTGGGGGGAAGTTTAGTTGGTGTTTGGCGACCGCGGGCGGCGCCATTGACCACGAGGTTTTTTTTTAATGCGAGACATCGCATTTCACTCTTCACAACATTTGCCGTTAAAATACCACTCTGTAAACATCGCAAGCATCTAGTGAGGATCCCACTAGCCATGTTCCATTACACAAACACGCCACAGTTTCCCCTCCATTGTCAGTACAAACATTCAGATACAATCCACTCACCTGTACACCTCACATCTGCTCCACTTCCATTCTCTCCCAGCGAAAACGCTTCCGCTGGGGGAGCAAGCCTTTTCACCAAGCCATCCGTCAATCAAACACGTCATCCGGTTCACTATTTCGTTGGTTTGTTATTTTCAGCATTTGTACGTTTATTTGGGAATTTTGGTTTGATTTATAATGACGTCATTGGTGGAGGGTGTAATATATGTGTAATTATGTTTTGGCCAATTTTATTGTTTGTTAATATTATTTGGGAAAAGTCATTGGTGGTTGGGTTGAGCACCAATGGGTGATTAACAAGCTGCTAATTGGTCCAATTTCGGATGGGTGCAAACCCCTATTTAAACTGCCATCATTTGGTGTTTAGGGAGAGAGGGAGAAGGACCAGAAACTGCTCTGCTGCAATGTAAGTTTCAATTTTGTGATGCTAACTTAGTTTGTTCGACTTTGTCACCCTGAACCTAAAAGTCTGCATTTTTTGTTAGCATTATTTTTTCTGCATTTTTGGAATGGACATTTTTTTTTTAATAACTATTTTTGTTGGATTTTTGGATTGTTGCACTGTTGAAAAATAAACCTGGAAATATTTTTGAGAATCCCTGATTACCTTCTGCCTTTTTTCCACCTCCAATCTCCTGGTTGCCTACCCCCACATGGGGGAGACTGCTCGCATCCTCACAAAGTTTGATTGACTTTAGTTTAGTATTAAAAAAGTATTAAAAAATAAAATATATGTTTTGGGCTATGCCTACCTAATATTTTTCGGGCCCACCCATTTTATGATTTCTGTCTACACCCCTATTGTATAGAGACAATAAAGACTTTTCTCCTCTCTTCTCCTCGTACCATATTGAATGAGGATCTCCAGGACATCTGTCTGGCCATACTCTGCTGCAACGGCCATGGGAGTGACCCCATGCTGGTCCGTCTCCGAAATGTTTCCCCCGTGCAACAGCAGCAGCTTGAGGACCTCTATGCAGCCCACTCTGGCGGCCTCGTGCACGGCTGTCCACTTCTTCAGGCAGTACTGGTTCACCGCAGCACCGCCACCGATGAGGGCCCGGGCAACTTCATACAGATCCATCCGCACCGCTGCAAACACGAGCAGAACACAAGATGGGTTTATTCTGTGAATATTCTCATTCATCCAGGTCATGGTGTTAGTCAAATGAGCGAAGTTGTACAGTAAGCAACTGGACTTCTGTTAGTAGCTTGAAGGCGTTTCACCTTTTATCCAAAAGGGTTCTTCAGTTCAGTTTATTCTGACCAAAAATAAAAACACATTGCTGCAACCATGCAGTGACGGGCAACCTGGATTTAGAAGCTACCATCCAGTATGACATGTTCCAAATGAACTGGTTCTACCTGTGGGGTTATTAGAGGTCATTTAGCTGCTTAACTCATTCAGCTGGCTGTAGCGTTGGACTAGTTACAATCAGCTGATTTAGTGAATGGCTGAAATAAATAATACAGGGTACTGCACTGTAGCTTCTGAAGCCATACCACCCATCCCTCAAAGTCAAAGTCAAAGTCAGCTTTATTGTCAAAAACCGTATGTACAGGTTGCACACACAGAATTTGAAACTGCAGCGCTCCCTAGGCCCACAGTGGACATTAAACATCCCTGCAAGCTCATTCGGCCTATTTTGTCAATGTATTTACCAAGTAGAAGTGGAGATTCGTTCTTGTCGTTGGTTCTGTCTGGCGACGCCCCATGTTCCATCAGCATCCTCACGTTGTCCACCAGACCTGCCTGTGTGGCCAGAATCAGAGCCGTCTCACCTGCCTCCGTCTTCTCCTCTAAATTTAACCTGTACGACGCTGATTTACAGTCTATGGTCAGTATAAGGGTCACAGCAGGTGACATCACTATAGCATTTCATCATTTGCTTACAACAATTTCTAGACAACAATAACATTTGACAGTAATTTGTACTGAGTCATGAACTTTTTGACATTTGATATTGACAAGTTATCAGATAGACTGCATACTGTATATGGACAGGCATATTGTTTCTACAGTGTTCTACATTCACGTACCAAGCTAGGGTTTTTACCAAAATGTTAAAATGAAATTTAATACAATTGTGTGCCATGTCACAGAAAAAGAGAAAATGCGCTCCCTGCTCCCTTAGCAGATCTTTTCCCTTATTTCCGTCTCATGAGAACCTAATCAAAAGAAAAGATTTGCTAAGAGAGGTGAAGTGTGCAGGCCACCTCCTTTTCTGTTTTTGGATTCTCTCGTTTCAGGTCCAGCATTTCTGTAATACCTGTGTTGACTTGACTTGAATTTTGAACTTTTTTATCTGGTGTTGCCCAGCACCCACATGCTAAAAAATAAAGGGGCTTAAATGGTTCTTTATATCTCTGGATGGCTGCATGGAATATAAAAACTCTGTGTTGAACCATTTCATTTGACCTTTTGACCTTTTTGTTTTGACAGCTCTACCTGTCTCCACTCACTTATTCGTAGTGGCCTAACAGATGTGGGTATTTTAGGCCACTGCATTTTGAGCTTTGACCGTTTGTTTTGACTGTTCTACCAGTCTCCACTCACCGTAGAGGACGATCTCCAGGACGTGGGGTGAGGTCTGCACGGCGGCCTGGTGTAGGGGGTACCATCCCCGGCTGTCCACCGCTGTGAAGGCTGCTGGGTCATCAGACAGCTTCTGGAGCAGGAACAGGTCCCCTAACGGTGACAAGGACGAGAGGCACAGGAGACGCTGTGACACGTACAGTAAGATTTACTGCTCCTTCATAAGGTCACTTAAAAGTGTATGGCAATATACAGAGGTGTCAATCAAACCCTGCCATGTTTTCCTTCTAATACAGGTGATTAGCTGACCCAGAGTAGGTTGTTTTAATGAATTTTCTGAACATACATTTGCAAAGCAAGCAAAACAATCAAGTTAACAAATGAATTACCTCGATCTATGGCTTCCAGAACTTTTAGGTGGTCCGAACTATAACTTGGGAAGAAATGTGTTCACGTCAACTTCATACATGTGTCTCTCTTAAATGTCTTTTGCAAACATTAGATACTGAAAGCCAAAAAGGGTTCCCATACCTTTCTGCACAGGCTGCGTTTTGGCACGACTCCTCAATACTCAACTGTATTGCATACTGTAGAAGCTCTTCATCATCCATGTCATCTGTGTTGTCCATGTCTATTTTTGGTTGAAAAATACAAATAAATAATATTGGTCTGTCATGTTAATATTTGCACACGACTTACACATGATTAGGAAGAGGCTGCTGTCTGATACAGGTATGTGTAAGTAAGGCATTTTGTTTTGGCTGTAGCTCTGTAATAGTATTAAAATATGTGTTAACATGGGCATATGTGTGTGTAGGATCCCATTCATCCGGGTCATGGTAGTCATTAAGTGCTAAGTCTTATGGGCGCTTGACTTTTTCTTCGAGGTTGATTCAATCTCTAACAAGAAGTCCAGTTGCCTTGCAACTTAGCACTTATAAGAACATAAACATATGTGTAAATACAAAACACGTTATGCATTTGACATATATTAGGGTCAGTTTATTTCAGTTCGCAGTCTGTCGAGGTCATTTAATGTCTGCTGCGAATGCGCACGTACAGTAGAGGGAGCAGAGTTCAAGTTCAAGTACTGTCACAGACACACATGTAGCCTTGCAACATTAATGAAAGTGTCGGACGACAGCCAGCCAGCACACACACACACACTCACACACATACCCCGTCGCTTATCCTTGCCTTGTGAAATATGGTTAGGTCTCCAGTGAAATCACGAGTTCCGATAACCATGCCAAAAGCCCTGTTTACACAGCGCCCTGTGCAAACTACCTCCCCTCTGGAGAGAGGGCGCGCACACAGACACGCATACCCCACACCCGCAGACAAATTTATTTTTGGCCTTCACCTGCTGGTTCAGTCTCGCATGCCAGCACACTTAAATGTGTGCTCGTTCCCATGAAACATGGCTTCTCAAAGAGAGAATGTTGGTAATATAATGAACATTACGCGTGTCGTTGTGAAACCAAATCAGTAGGTCAGGTCAAGTGGTCAACGCTTTGTCATAACCGGCGGGAGGTGTTTGTCTCGGAGAAGCAGCGCTGAGAAAGCCGGGTAGAGAGAGCGGAGGCAGTCACGTCTAGGAGCGGAAGACCATGGAGCGAAATTAGTTCTGCTCGCTGTTCACCATGGTGATACGTGATCACACACTCACGCCTTGTGAAAGGTGCTGTATGCAAGAAGACTACGGCACGCAATCATACAGTCGCCCTCATACACTGTCACCAGAGAAGAAGGAAACATGTTTGATTGTTTGATACTGATTTTTATTACTGATATTAATAGCAGCTACAGGCAGAATATTCACATTTAAAACCTTCTGTTTATGTTTTCTTGCCTTTAAAAAAGGAAACAAGGCTTTACAGTGTTCTAAATGTTACCAGTTCATACCAGTTCTGGCCACAATCCTACAAAAAAGCTAATTTAAGCTACCACAAACTTAAAATACGAGTTATTCCAACAATAAATACCTTAAAATGTCATACTGTTTATTTTATTCCACATGCACAGAAACAACATAATGTCAAGCTTTATTAAAAATGTCTTAAGAATTAGACACGGTCACATTTTACCAATGGATTGATAAATATTGCACATGTACAGTACCCACACACAGTGTAACATCACATAGACATTGTAAAAAGCCACAATAGCCTTCACACAGAAGCACCAGACAGCTGGTCGTAAACATCGTTCTCTGTGAACAGTAGGTAGCCCTTGATTCTGGGAGGAAACTGATCCATAATGGAGGAATCACTGAGCCTGCTCAGACACAGCAGCTGCCTGATCTTCAGTCTGCACAGGTGCTTCAGAGAGCGAGGGTTACCTGCTCCATGGAGACATACAGTAAACATACTCATGAGTACACGGCAGAGGGATACATCATTGCATTACATTACATTACATTACACTTAGCAGACACTTTTATCCAAAGTGACTTACAAAAAGGAGCACATAACAGGCTAACAGAGGTGTAGAGGAACACAGAGTAAACAGATTACCCACATACACACAAGGAGATACATGTGCCTTAAGTAAGTTTCCCGGAGCAGGGACACTACAGACACACATGGATGGGCAAAATGTGTAACAATATGTACCACTATGCTATAGAGTAATGGTTAATGTTAGGTATGTGTACAGTGTAAGTACATAATATTACATGTTGATACATGTAGATACACTAAAAAGGAAGCATAAAAAAAGTGTCACTCAGTGTGAAAGTTACGACCAGTACTCACACATGATCTCGCATATGTCTGTCCACTCCTTCTGCTTCTTCAGCGTACGCCTCAGGTGAGAGCACAGGTGGACCTCACTCACGTAGTCCAGCAGAATCTGCACCACCTTCCCAGACAGGTGCACCGTGCAGCACAAGCCAATAAACTCACAAAACTGACAGGGTAAACAAACAAACAAACAAATAAACACATGGCATTTCTTTAGAGCTGGTCTTTTCATCTAACTTAAATTATCACAGGTCACAGAGTAAGTTAAGCAGTGAGTATGTTTAAAGACTTCTGAAGTGAAGAATCTTTTCCAAGTAGATTAGTTTTACATATGAGATGTTGCATATTTGTGAAAATTTTGTGAAAAAAATTATGTTGCCTAGAACTTTCTAGAACTAGAACATTCAAGACTGTTAGGATGATGATACACAGGGCAACTTTTTAAAGCAATGTTGCCAGGCAACGTTACTTACAGATGTGGCTTGGGCCCTTATCACTCGTATTAAGCAACACATTTTTTATCAGAAGAGCCTACGTCAGCATCGCACTACTTCTCCTCATCATCCTGTCAGTCAGGGGCCAATCATGCTGTTGCCTGGCAACAGTCCTCAAACATTTGTCCTGTATCGTCACCTTTACACTGTGTTGGTTTACTACACCTAGAGCACACCAAGAAGGTGTTTTGTCCTTTATCTGGTCAAAGTCAAAGTCAGCTTCATTGTCAAAAGCCATATGTACAGGTTGTACACAAGATTTGAAATTGGTGACCGATCTTACCGACTGACTTACAGGAACTTTGTCTCCATCATCATGACCTTGTCCCAGTCGCCCCTGAGTGTCCTTCCTGTAGCAGGTCACATCAAAGGCGTTGTCATGGTGACAACTGAAACATTTTTCCACCTGGTAGCCGTTGTTGAGCAGCAGTCTCATCATGATCTCGTCCCTGAGGCAGTATTGCAGAGCAGTGGGGAAAACAGTGTCGCTCACCGCGGTGAAGTAGCAGTTCACGTCAGCGCGCTTAGCCAAGAGCAGCTTCACGATCTCGTACCTGCCCGCCCGCACAGCGACCAGGAGACAGCTCAGGGGGTCTAGGTCGGTCTTGGCGCCCGCATTCAGGAGCATCTCTGTACAGGTGACGTCGCCGTTGGAGACGGCGAAGTACAGGGCACTTCGGCGCATGTCTCTGTAGTTCTCGGAGATGGTCTGACTCAGGGTTCTGTTGACGTCGAAGCCAGCGTGGATCAGCAGCTCCAGGCACTGGGCATGGCCTCCGTCTGCGGCTGAATGCACAGGGCTCTGGCCAGACAGACGCAGAGCTCTCTTAGACGTCACAGGTATCAGAGCTCGCAGAACGCTGGAAATGCAATGGAAACAAATGTATAATAACAAATATAGGTTTCTGTGTATGTTTTTCTTTTAAACGGAAGTTGAAACAGTCAACTTTGGCCATAAATTGTTAACTAGAGGTGATGTTGAAATGACATAAAAGGCAAGTTTTTAAGAAAAAATATGTCTACACTAACTTCCATTTCTGACAAAGTAGACAAGGCGAAAAGGACACAGACATCAGGTGTTGTCTACCCCTATCACTTACAGGTAGTAGCCCTCATAGGCAGCCCGATGAATGGGAAGGTGCCCATTGACATTGGCCAGGTTGGGGTCAGCTCCATTCTCCAGCAGAAGACTGACGCAGTCTGGGTTGCCTGACCTGGCTGCCTCCATCATTACGCTCTCACCGTTGTAAGCCTGCGCATTTACGTTGGAGCCTTTAAAAGAGGAATCATGGACACAGCTACAGTGATTAAGTAAACAGTAAGTAAGCATAATATCTCTGTTGTTCCCACATTGCTCCAGGGCGACTGTCACTGTACCTAATTTACATGATGATATTACATTACATTACACTTAGCAGAAGCTTTTATCCAAAGCAACTTACAAAAAGGAGGACATAAGCTGACAGAGGTATAGAGGAACACAGAGTAAGCAGACAACCTCCATACATACAAGGAGATGCATGTGCCTAAGTAAGTTTCCCAGAGCAGGAACACTACAAACACACATACTTTCTACACAGGGAGAATTATATATAATAATATTATATAATAATATCCCCCACATTGCTCCAGGGGGGTTGTCCCTGTACCTAATTCAGGGTAAGTCACTGCTGGATAAGAGCACCAGTGAAATGTGATGTAATGTCTCACCAGTGTCGATGAGCATCTGGATGATCTCCTCCTGGCCGTTCTCTGCTGCGATGCCCAGCGGGGTCACGCCATGCTCGTCCCTGAGGGCCACCTGCCCTCCCCACCTGAGCAGCAGACCCATGATGTCACTGTGACCCTTCTGGGCAGCCTCGTGCAGGGCGGTCCACTTCCTGGCACACACCTGGTTGGCAGGTGCTCCGTAGGTGAGTAGAACATCGCAAATGTCATAGGCTCCCTTTCTCACCGCTTCAAGAGCATAAGGAAAAATACAGCATAAGGAAAAAAATAAAACGTATTCCCTAACACCTGAAACAACCTTGGCAATCAACCTGGATAATGTGAATGTTCCAGGTTTTTATCTATAGGGTATGCTTTGTTGGCAGGGTTCATAAGCCAAGAATGGCAAGCCTCTTGGCTACACAGAACACACAACCTCAACACAACAGGAGAGCAGGCATAGTTCCAATTACAGGGGGTTACGGTACCCCCCCAATCAAGACCCAGTGCCCTCCAAAGAGACAAAAATAGCAACGTTGGGGGGTATCAACATATTAATGTAATTCATGTAAAATCTAAATGGTAGTACCCCCATAAATGTTAGTACCCCCCCAATTATGGAGGGGTAATTCACACTCTGAGTGCAAGTACATCACCCACTTCAAAAAAGACTAGACATCTCTCTTGTTAAACAGTCATATCTGCAACCACTAAATCATTTCCTTATGGTCATACTGACACTTCTAATTTTAATTTTATGTCTTGTAAAACTGTGTTGTCCCTGTCTTCACTTTTGTATTTGTTTTAAGCTGTCGCAGTTGTTGTGGTCTTGTGGTGTCTACTTATATCAGTCTGGTATCTATGTCCTGTACATTTGTTGTTTTATGTGCTGCAAAACAGGAACCTGCTGAAAATCAGCTTAAGCTGAGTCAGGCCCTTTAAACTGTAACTGTTTGTTACTTTTAAATTTTCCTGTATAATAAATAAACTGAACTGAACTGAACTGAAGTATGCCTATAGCGTATGCAGCACGCACTGCAGCCACACATGCGCATGCGTAAAAGTATACTAGAGCCTATAGGACTTTACTAAAGCCTGAAAACAGGCAACATGCTGTGCTGCAGCTTAGCTCTTCTGAGTTGTTATTTTAATTCTTAAATTATTCTCAACAACTGAAGCACAGGGTTACAAACAAAAAACTATGTAACTATGTGAAGAAAGGAAAAAATGGAAAAGCGTGTAACAAGATCCCCTTTAAATCTTACTGCTGCAGACTAGTTCTAGCAGTGCTTCCCAGCGGGGTGGCGCACTTGCCTAAGGTGACTATCTATATCACAAATACAGAAACCTGGAATGGAGTCCAACCTGCAATCATTTCCTGCAATCATTACCCCATTTCTTTCCCAATCAGCTCCTGTTACTCTCTACTGTCCGATTTGATTAACAAGGTGAATAAAAATGATAAACATAAGTAAATAAAAAGTATATTACCTAGCAGAAGAGCAGACTCATTGTTGCTGTTGGTGCTGTAAGGACATGCTCCATGCTCCAGCAGAACTCTTGCGTTCTCCTCCAGAGCTGCCTCAACAGCCAGAATTAGACACGTCTCCCCCTCCTTGGTTTTAACCTCTAGTTTATGATCACATGAAGCTGTAATATACACAATGAGTGAATTAGGAACATAAGAAAAAGGTGTATTGGTGTGAATCTGCTGGGGTCCTCACTTTTACATCATACATGCACACCAAAGTAAAGTTAATTTAGTATGCACCGTGTCATATACTGTAATTCATTTAGTCAAACCACTACTCCAGTCCAATATTTTCTTGTGTCCATATGCCTTTCGGACTACAAGTCAATTAAGTTTCAAGTTTCAAGTTTATTTATTTGATGAAGGGACAGCATACTATATATTAAATATCATTTTAAAAATGCAAAATATACAAAGATTGTAGCCTTTAGGCTAATTTCCATCTTTAGTCCCTTGTTGTTGTGTATCAATGCACACAACAAGAAAAGGACTTCCTGTAATATAACTTCAAGTAGTTCCCATATCTAATGTAATCAAACTATGTCCTATGCTCTTTACTCCTCCCTCCCCATGCACAGTTTTAGACAAACAATCACTAATTTCACTCCATGTCCTACTCTACCCAGTAAGTGACAATCAAACATCCGTGTATCCTTGTAATCAAAACAATATCCTTGTTTTGGCACCTGAAAGGTGAATCCATTGACCCCAAATGGACACTCACTGTTAAGCACCGCCTCTAGCACCTTTGCGATTGGCTGGACGGCCGCCCTATGGAGAGGCAACCAGCCTTGGCCGTCCGCCTCCCGGAAGGCAGCGGGGAACTTCTGCACCTCCTGCACCCCCAATACATCACCTGGAAACCATATAGGTCACGTACTGTAACTCACCTGGAAATCCTGTCGGTCACATAACTCGGAACACATAGAGATTTTATGATCTCCATCGTGGCGTTATTGCTTTATGAAGTCACTCGGGGTTCTGTCTTTATCAAGAGATAATTAATTATTACAGAGACTATTATGGACTAAAAGACTTTTATTACACAGATGTGTGACATCTAAACTATTTATGATCGGTCATTGATCAGAACATAAACTGTGCCCTCACAGTATATTCATCACTTCCAATAAGCGATATCTGTTAGTCTAGCTTATCTAAGCAAGTCAGCTTGTGATAGTGATCAATATGTCCTGGGATGACACACCTGTCTTGATGGCGGCCAGAAGTCTGAAGTTTTCATCACTTGATGCCTCTAAACTAAATGGAGTAAAACAACTTCAGAAATTATTCAGTCTTACAAATTTACTGGAAACACAACAGTGGAATACATATAATCATTACAATAATCAATTGTTTCAGTATTACAATTTAACCTTTATGACAGCCTACCTGTTATTTGATAGTAAAAATGAACCTTGGCAAGATTCTTGAATGCTCATTTGAAGCACAAAGTCTGTGATTTCATCCTCACTCATATCAGTAAACATATCCATTCCTATGTATAAGAGAAAAATGGCTACTTGTTAACAAGCTGAAATTAAGTGCCCGATAGCGGCTTTATACTATATTAATAGGCTACTGCCTGTTCCATGGAAAACATGTGGTGTTAACGAAGCGCACACTGCTAAATAGTCACTACCTGTGGATGTCTCTTGTCACAGTGTTGTTGTTGTTCAGAGCGGGGGGCAGCTTTTAAACACGGCAGGTCTGGCCGGCTGTCAATGTGTCCTAATTCTGTAAATGCATGCCATGCCATAACAATGAGACCTAGCTTCACATTATAGCTGTGTTTGTTGTTAGATAGACTGGCATAATATGTGTGCCCTTTCAACCAGAGTAGTATTCCCAACAACGCTGTTTAGGATTTGTGTCAGCAAACAAATCGTCGATGTGTATACTAGTCACAAATGAATTATCGATAAGCTATAGGAAATCAATGACTCGATCTGCAGGTCTAATCCTTGTAGGGCACCCATGATAACTGTTCCAGACTTTTGCATATTGCCATGACAGTGCCAGGATATATTTATCACGCATAAATCAATAAGGTAGGTCGCCCTAAGTACACAAAGTAGTAAACGTAGGTAGATATGACTACATGCCTGCCGGAAAGTATGTGCATGAACCCTAGGCCCCACGTCCAGAATGCCTTTGCATTACCTTTCTTACATAGGAGGACTTTGGCCTTGGCGCTGTAGTCTATGGATGCTACAAGCAAGTGGTCACGTGCCAGTTACCAAGGAAACATCAAACATACTATGCCCACTTTGAAAACATGTTCCTTGCTGCTTCGCTAGTCTACCAAACGTAGGCTACTAACCGAAGTTAGGCGAATAATGGAGTTTTTTACGGAGCAGCTTTAATTTGCTTAATGTCTGCTAAATGTCTGTTTTTATGTCGACTTATATTTAACATTTTAAGACGTGTTTTCATAATTACGCAACTATGTCCGAGCAACCAAGTGAAGATGTGAATCCTGAAGTGACTGATCATGATCCGGAAGAGCATAATGAATTGGTTTCAGTAATTAGTGAAAATAATAACGCAGCACAAGAGGTGCAGTCTGAAAGCGGAATACAAAGTGCTACGGAGGTGACGGCAACAGATACTTGCCCAACCTTTTTGACCTCAGGGGAGATTGAACATGTCGAGGAAAAAGAGGAAAGTTCTTCTATCCAGACTCAGGATAACTCAGATGGATTGAGTCATGTCCCCACCAGTTCTGAAGTGGGAAACTGCACGGCTAGCGGTGAGTGGACTCTTCAGTTAAGATACAAAAGTTTACCTACTCTTTGCACCTAGGCCCTTGCTATCCTTGCAGGAAGATGTTTAAGTAAGCTACAATTGATGCCAGAACGTTACCAACTTTCTCTTTGTTACAGTTAAGATTATGCTAATGCCTGAGGGACATATGATGACCATAGCTTTCAGCATTGGTGTCTCTGCTCGAGAACTTAAAGAACACTTTGCCAATGAGCTGAAAATTCCACCAGAAATCATACGCTTATCTCTTGATGGTAAGATTTGTTGTCTTTTTGATCTTATAAAATGTTGACTCATTTTGTATTGGGTGGTGAATTGTTTTTCAAGAGGTGTCTATACCACAGGGAAAATTGTGGGGGATGACCAGACTCTCATTGACCTGGGGGTTCAGCCCCATGGCACTGTTCAGCTGGAGATGACCTCGATAGACCCGGAAAGACACCCCATCCGTCCAGTGAAACCCCAGCAGTACAACATGTCGGACGTCATCACTGTCAGAGTGCAGACAGGTGCTGAGAGCACTCTTACTCCGTAAACATGTTGGCTTAAGCCTGTCGTCTTGCATGCACTGCCATGTCATTGAAATGTGTTAAACAGTGGTGGTGGGTGATCCGGCTTCAGAAGTTACAATCCCACCCCAAGTGTTTGTTCCAGACATTCTGTCAGTTAGTGAAATAACATGGCTCTACTTAAATAATTTAAAACAGGTAATTTCACTAATTAACTCATTGGTGAATGGCTGGAACATATAGCAAGCATGGCAACACTTCTGAAGCCATCACTGATATTGAACAAACCCATCATTCCTCTCTGTCTCCAGAAGCAGACGCCTATCAGGATGTCGTGGTGGAAATTGAGAGGGCCACCAGGAAGAAAGCTTTCCTGGGTGGTTACCGTCACAAGATGACAAAGGCAGAGTTCCACCACGCCGCAGTGCAGACCATGGCCAAGAAGAGGCCGGACAAAGGAGTGGAGACCTTCAGCCGCGACACACAGGTGGGTGCATACAGGGTTAATCACAGTGATGATTTCTAATGATTTACCTTTAATTACTATGCTTTTTAAATCTTTTTTTTTTTCAATTAAATGTCTTTTATTTACCTTATGCTTGTTTTACTTTTACCCTTTTAAGCATTTACACTTTTTTACAATTTTTATCATTTACTAATTAACTCTTCTACCTTGCTGAAGAGTTATTGCTAAATACAGTCAGCTGGTTTCAAATGGTTGTAATAAATGCATGGGATTGTGGGTTCTGAAGCCAGACTGCCAAGAGCACTAGTAAAAAGCACACATCAACACACATGTGAGAGCATACACATTTTAAAACCCATAAACAGCTTATATCTGTTTATTTGACTATCTACTTATATAAGTGTATGTAAGGATTTGATCATATCTCTACATATCATTAATAGTCTGGTGTGTTTTCTATAACGTGGCCGAGTATGTTTTTTTTTTTGAGTTTGGATCTTTATCATATTGTACGTTGTAGATAGCAAGCCGCACTCTCGGTTATCTTTCTTGTTCTCTGTTTAATGGGTCAGCATGACACGGTAAGACACTGAGGAAGGCCGCTGGGCCGAAACGTCTGTCTTCATGCTGACCCATTAAACAGAGAACAAGAAAGATAACCGAGAGTGCGGCTTGCTATCTACAAATATACTATTTCCAGTTGCCCGCACCCGAAGACGCTGATAAAAAACTTTTGGAGTTAAGCGCACTTTCCAAAAAAGATCATATTGTACGTTGACCAGTACTCAAACTTTAACTATTAACTAACAGTTGCACATCTGTGTGTATGCACATGTGTTTAATTCATGCTGTGTGCTCTTCTTCTTCATTAGACGGTGGAAACTAAAAGCCAGGCCCAGCAGTGTGCCAACAACACGTCCACCCAGATGACCAAGACTGGCTGCTACATCTCCAGCCGGGAGGACAAGCTGATCAGCCCAGGCCGATACGTCACCGCAGCCAAGTACCACAGCACCAGACTCAAGGCTGTATGGGCTCGCCGCCTTTTAAAAGCTTTTAACCCTCACTAGCCCAAATATAGAACACAACTTCAAAATTGTTTTAACCTTTTGGATGATGTGAGATTTTTGATGCAGAAATCAGTGTTTTTTTTTGTTGTTTTTTTTTGTTTAGTTTTGACATCCAAAATCTTAAATGTTGTAATATTACAACAGGGGGGTCATAAAAACATGTTTAGGCTTGAAGATGCATCTCAATAGTTTGTTGTGTGTTAATTATTTACCTGCCACAACAGACTGTTTTCATTAAGGCCCATCTGTTCATTTTCAAGTATGATGTTCTAGTCATTTATTGTGCAGTAGAGTAGTTTAATTATGTTCTTAACTTTTACTAACTTTTACTACAAGTTATGTTTGTACATTGTTTCCTAAATTATTTATGTTTTGAAATTTGTGGTGTTGTAGTATTGTATGTCTCTCTGGGAAAAAGGGGGCTTGCCAGGGGTCGTAAACATAAATATTATATACAAATGTACAAAACATAAATATTAAATATTGGTGGATTGCTCTTAGTTTCATCATGTGTCATCAGCAGAGTTTAAACTGGGCCCGAGCCCTCCGGAGCTCAGCTCAGCAATAGAGCCAGCCGGAGCTGAGCTCCCTCTGCTACAATATTTATAGTAATACAGTATAGTGACAGATTGACCACTGTGAGTAAAGAAGGGCTCCCCCTCCTTACAAAAGCCAATTTGATCACTGGTCATCAGGTGTCTATGAACTCTGAAGAAAACCCTTTTTGAGATGAAGAAAAAATTAAAAGTGCTCAGGAATTACAGAAAAAAGCTTGAAGGTGCCCTTTGGTGTCGGGAAAACACACGTCATTAGAGTGCCCTACCAAGTCAAAGTCAAAATCAGCTTTATTATCAAAAGCAATATGTACAGGTTGCACACACAGAATTTGAAATTGCAGCACTCCCTAGGCCCACATTGACCTTCACAGTGCCTTCAAGAGTGCCTTGGATTGCTCTTTTTTCTGCAAACTCTTCTTGTCAAGCAACAGGGAGCGTGGAGTAAACAGTTGTCAGTAGGTTAAATCTGGTTAATTAAAGGTTGTCTGCTTACTCTGTGTCCCTTCACACCTCTGTTTGCTTATGTCGTCCTTTTTTGTAAGTCGCTTTGGATAAAAGTGTCTGCCAAATGCAATGTAAAAAAAAATGTAATGTTTTGCTCTCTGCATCAGGTGATCACGCTGCAGACGTACTTCAGACGCTGGCAGGCGAGGCGTCTGACCGACCTGCTGCGGAGCGACCGGGAGCTGTGCCGGCTCTGGCTGGAGCAGGAGGAGGCCCGCAAGAAGCAGGAGAAGGAGGACTACATCAACGCCGAGCACTACCGCAGGATGCACCCCCAGAACAAGGAGGACTTCGCGCTCCTCTACAATGTCCTGGAAAGTGAGTTATTTATGAGTGTGTGCAGAGGAGGTGTTGCTACAATGGGACATTCAGGGCTTAGCTGACTTGGCTCAAATGACCACCCCCCACCTAGCACATAGTGTGTGTGTGTGTGTGTGTTTGTGTGTGTGTGTGTGTGTATTTAACTCCATACTGCTCCGTACACAGGGAGGAGTTGGAGCGTGTCCACAACATGCTTAGTGTGGTGTATGTACGTGTGTGTGTGCATGGCTGTGTGTGTGTGTGTGTATTGACAGAGTAGCGTTGTGAAGAGTTGCATGACAGCATGCTAAGTGTTTGTACATCTGTGTGTGTGTGTGTGTGTGTGCTTGTGTTTGTGTTTGTGTGTGTGTGTGTATGCCACAGAGTGGCGTCGCGAGGAGCTGGAGCGTATCGACAGCACGCTGAGTGGGGCGGAGAGGAAGGCGGCCCTCTGTGCGCTCCTCGAGGAGGAGACGCAGCTCATCGCCTCCATCGGACGCCACCGCATCGTGGCCAGCGACAAGAACCAGGCCAAGGCCGTGGAGGCCTTCCTGAACAAGGTCTGGACAACAGACTCCTTTTGTTTATCTGGATTAAGGAGCAAGACCGGAGCACTCCGTTTACAAAGTTTTCAATGGTGCTTCTTCATAACACGCAGTGCCGTCGAAACGTCAGTCGTGTTGTTTCTGCACCATTACAAACTTTGTAAACGGAGTGCTCCGGTCTTGCTCCTTAATCCATAATATTGAACATTGTGTCCTGGACCGTGAGCACCAATCGAGGTGGAAGCGCATCTGACTCCTAGTTACTGTTCTCCTTTTGTTTATCTGTCTTCTGTCCTGGTGCTGGTCTAATCATGTTTTTTTGTCAGTGAGTGTGTAGGCCTATGTGTCAGTTTGTGTGTGCATGCGTGCGCGTGTGTGCGTCAGTGAGTGAGTGAGTGTGTGTGTGTGCGTCAGTGAGTGTGCGTATGTGTGTGTGTGTGTGTGTGTGTGTGCGTCAGTGAGTGTGCGTATGTGTGTGTACATGTGTGCGTCACTGAGTGTGTGTGTGTCGGTGTGTGTGTGTGTGTACACATATGTAATGATTTATGCAAAGCTAATAGCTAAAGTGATCGGCTGAATGGATTCTAAAGCGCTAGAACTTAACCCTTTGCTGGCCGGGGCCTACTTGCCCTGCTATCCAGTGTGCTGCTCCTAGGAAATGGCGTGCGTTTGATGGGAAGATGACGGAGATGGACACCCAGTACACCATCCGAGCGCGGGAGCTCAGAGACCTGTACACCAGCATCACGCTGCAGTACCTCAACCAGGACGAGAGGCTGGATGTGCTGCTCACACTCAAAAACACCGTCAAGGTACAGTAGTGGAGCACTCTTGAGTAGTACAAAGCTAACTACTACTAACCAGCTCTTTTCCCCTAGGTGCCTCGTGCTTGTATATGTCTGCGTGTGTAGGGGTGTGTGTCTGTGGTGTCCCTGGCACATGTATCTCCTTGTGTGTTTGAGGGTAGTCTCTGAGTAGTGGTGGTGAATATTGAATAATAATAATAATAATAATAATAATAATAATAATAATAACATCACAGATCATGTTGTGGCCAGGTTGCATACAAATGCAGATACTTTTTTGTTAGGTTTTGTTTTTTTTTCCTGGCCAGTTGTAGGATTTACAAAAAGAACAAAATGGCTAAGACCTGTTTTCTTTATTTAAAGAATTTTAGCAAAGCTGAAAAGACCACAGAGTTTAAAGACTACTTGTACTGTCGGTTTGCCTAAAAACTGTGTTTTGGCAGGAGCACGAGTGTAAGCTGAGCAGGGACATTGTGGAGCTGGTGGACAGGGAGGCAGACCTGCTGGTGCGGGGGGTGAAGGAGGCCAACCTGGACGGCCTGAGGAAGAGGATCTCCACCCTGTTCCTGCAGTTCATCAAGACCCCCGCCTTCAACCCTCAGGTCGCCCGCCTCCTCAGGGTCAGTTCCTTTACAGGGCTCTTTTACGGGCTCTTTTACGGGCTCTTTTACAGGGCTCTTTTACAGGGCTTTATTTTTATTTGTTTTTTTGTTTTTGTTTTGTTTGTGTTCATAGCACATGTGATGTATATCTTTACATATACTTTAATGGCAGACCTATATGACTGTTCATAGTAGATCACATATATTTATATAACACAGCTCTATACTGGTTTCTAATACATGTATTTATTTTCCTCATGTATATTAATACCTATTTATGAAGTTAAATAGTCCAGCTGCTAAATTTAAAGTCAATTGGACATTCGTCAGCATTGTAAAGAGCTGTATAATAAAAAAGTAATATTATCCTCTGGGGAAACCTTCACATACAGAATTGTTTACCTTGCGGTTGTGGGGACCTAGGGTCCTCCTCAAACCAAGCATACCAATAACAATCCTGACCATCTCCAAACAGCTACCCCAAGTCCTGAAGAAGAACATCTACTTTGTTTTATTTTATTTGTGTGTTGAGAGGGGGCGGGGGATGGCAAAATCATACAGTGGTTTGGCTCAGAAAAACAATAACCAAAACGAGCCTGACCATCCCCAAACAGATACCCCAAGACCCGGCGGTCCTGAAGAAGAACATCTACCTGTGCCGCGGCTGCAGCGCCTACCTGCCCTCCACCGACTTCACGCTGACCGCCAACGCGCTGGCTGTGGGCCACTGCCGCCGCTGCAGCGAGCTGGACAACGAGGCCCGCCGCCGAGAGGACTTCCTGCACTACAAGAACATCCTCCGACGCCTGCGCAAGGCCGAGCGCCAGCACAACCCCAACGCCAGGATCCCCTACCTGCTACAGGTAAGATCAGGTGCACAGCATCCCCAGGATTCCCTACCTGCTACAGGTAAGCCCAGGTGCACAGCATCACTAAGATTCCGTGCCTGCTGCAGGTAAGATCAGGTACACAGCATCGCCAGCATCCCCTACCTGCTGCAGGTAAGATATAGTGCACATCATAGCTAGGATCCCCTACCTGCTACAGGTAAGCCCAGGTGCACAGCATGGTCAAGATCCCCTACCTGCTTCAGGTGAGACCAGGTACACCTCATCCTCAGGATCCCCTACCTGCTGCAGGTAAGATCAGGTGTACAGCATTGTCTGGAGTCTGGACCCATTGTCTGGGGGAAACAATAAAAATTACAAAATGGCTTTAACCCATTATATAACATGCTCAAAGTTTATTATATAATGTCTTAAAAGTTTATTACATAGTGTGCAGGAGCAATATAACTTGAACTCTCTCCTCTCTAGTCATTGCCATGGGTTATCTGCAACATAAATATATAAATATACTGTATATAGAAATCTTATTTCTTGTATCTATTTTCTAAACATCGATGGTTTGTGTGTATATTATAAGATTTCTGATTTCTAAATCTGCTTCGAAGAAACAGTTGATGACTTTTTTGAGATCTTAAGTTGAATTTAGATTGGTTTGCATCAGGCTTCCCTGGACTCTGTAGTAAGACAAAGGCCAGATCTTACTGAATTGTCAATAGTTTCTCTAAAACCTCCAAAGGAAAAAAAGATAAAAATCAACATATAAGATCTTATTTTTGAAAACATAGTCAAAAGATTGCCAAAAAGCATTATTATTTTATGTGCTGTATGTATGTATGTATGTTCAGCAATTTCACTGCATGTCCTACTAATCCACCCAGTATGTCTATGCATGTGACAATTAAACATTCTTGTATCCTTGTATGTGGATTGTTGCGATGCAGGAGCAGGACCTGCGGTACCTGGTTGATGTGGAATAATAAGATATTATATAAAGCTGATTTTTATCTCAATTAAGAATTCAGTCAGATGTGGCCTTTGTCTTATACGTCTCCAATTCAGCTTCTTAAACTGTCTAGAGAAGCCTGATGCATGTATGTATGTGGCTTGTTGTGATGCAGGAGCAGGACCTGCGGTACCTGGTTGACGTGGTGTGGGGGGCTCAGTCGGCCCTCAGTGCCTGGGACAACCTGCACGACCTGGTGCTGGAGCGCTGGGACCAGCAGTGTGAATGGAGCCCCTGGAACTGCATCCTGCTCACCAAGGACGAGGCCGCGGCCCACCACAAGGTGGAGAACATCGACAAGGTAAGCGTGGCAGCGCCCACCGTCTGAACCGCAAGCAACGCCTACTGTCCGAACCGCGAGCAATCGAGCGAGCGTTGGCAACAAACTAAGTTTGATAACTTCGTTTTGAGTTTAAATGTTCGAATTGAATGGCAAGCAAAGTGATACCGTGCAACAAGGACGAGGCAGCGGCCCACCACAAGGTGGAGAACATCGACAAGGTACTCGTGGCAGTGTCCGCCCGCTGTCTGAAACGAGCGACCGACCGAGTGAACGTTAGCAACAAAATAAGTTTGATAACTTTGTTTGAATGCTAAGCAACGCCCACCGTTCTAACCGCAAGCAATGTACGGGAGCGAGCGATGGCAACAAAATAAGTTTGAAAACTTTTTTTCGAGTTTAAATGTTTTACCTGAATGCCAAGTAAAGAGATGCTGTGTGACACGGTGAGATGTTTTGAAAGCGCTGACACATTGTTTAAAAATCCAAAGAGGACCACATTAACAAGATAAACTCACATCTTGTCCTAACATCTCAAATAGCAATACTGGGAAAGTATGTTTACAAAATATAGGTTACCAGTTCAGCATGGTACTGTAGCAAAAAAAAGAGTGTTTTTTCACAGCTAGATAGCTGTTTTATAAAGACATCATAACAGACACCCTATATTTTCTACCCAAAGCCAAACAAACAAACAAAAAAAACTGTCTTTACAAGAAAAGATCTTTTTTGTTGTTTTCCTGCAGGCGTACGGTGTAGTTTTCATCCGCATTGTGAAACACAGACACACCCTGGCACGCAAGCACTTCTCCCAGATCCCCGTGATGGCCGAGTATCTGCACGACGTGCAGTCCAAGGCCACCAATACCTGCAGACTACTGGTGGCCAGGCCCATCGCTGTCACTAAGTAAAGGAGCACTGGAGGGCAATGGGGACACATTGAGGTGGGCAACTTTTTGAGCAATGTTGGCAGGCAGCCACATGATTGGTGGGTGGGCAGCAACATGATTGGTGGGCGGGCAGTCACATGATTGGTAGGCAGCAACATGATTGGCTTCTAATTTTTCTGAAAGAATGCTTGTGAAAAGTTGCCTCTGCTGATCTGCTGAGTTCCCCTTTTAAAAAAAAAAATGCGTTGCCCAATATCAGTGATTAAGTACCTAAATAACATGTAGTTAGTACCATCTACCTAGTAACCTTGCCTGGCAACATTGCTCAAAAAGTTACCCAGTGTCATCATCTTAATAGTTTCATGGCAACATGAGAATTTTGTGTTCCTACTTGTCTTTGGTCCTGTTGTCTTTGGTGTCCACTTCAGACTATGTTTTTTTTTTGTTAAATATTCTTTATCAGAAAATTAAATATACCCTTTTTCTCTGCTGATTATGTAATTGTTGCTGCTTCCTATGATCACAGATGTGAATACATTTCTTAGAATTCTCTTGATCTTGTCTTGTTAGAAACAAATAAAACCTAATTTGTATCTTTTTCCACTAAAAGTAGTTTAGGAGAAACCAATTTGAATGCAGTAAGATCCAGACTTGATGTCATACTTCTTATAATAAACTCCACCGAAGTGTCCAGTGACGCTTGATATAGGTCCAATCTAAGTTCAACTTCAGATCTTAAATTTGTGTTATACTGATGTTTTTGCTTCAACAGGGGCTTACGGAAAAATTGATTAGATGATAATTATTATTTATCAGTCATTATTTATTTTAGAGACCATATCAGTCTGTGAAAGACCATGAGACATTTCCAATTGCTTATTTCTAACCTGTGTGTGTGTGTGTGTGTGTGTGTGTGTTTAGTATAGTATAGGATTGAATAGGGTGGGCTGTGTGTATGTATGTGTGTGTATGGTGTGTGTGTGTGTGTGTGTGTGTATGGTGTGTATGGGGTGTGTATGTTTCGCTAGGCTTCTCCAGCTGTAGGAAGTCCCAGGTATTTAGTCTCTTGTAGGAGTTGTACAAGGGGGTGGCGTTATGACATGTAACACAATCACAGGGCAAGGGGGTGTGGCCATCAGGCCATAGCTCCACCCATCTGTGTCCCCACCCTGATAGAGGAGAAATACCTGTGACAACCACCTCCCCCCCCCCCCCCCCCCCATCAGTTCCTAGAACTCAAGACGCCTTTTGGGAAAAAAAGAAAAATCCAGTTATCTTCGACTCGGTGTCTGTGATTACCACAACGCTAATGCATAGCAACCTCCAGACATTGTTTTGAAGCTTATCTGTAGTTGCAGAATCCCTTTCATCATGTCAAGTCATTGTTCAGTGTGTCTTGTGGTTAACACGTGCTATTCCAATCCGGCAGTGGAAAGCTGTTTTTTCTTGGGTCATATCATGCCTTCTGATATTTATGTGTCAGTTAAAGATGGTTTGAAAATAAACAGGCACAAAAAAGGATTGTCTACTTCTCTCTCTCATCCGTATCTATCTAGATATCTTGCTAGACTACAACCTTGCCAGGTGTTCCAGAAAGCAGGCTTAGTTACCTACAGTACCTGGGTATGTTAACTTAGAGCAAGTGGTAATGTAAACAGAGGGGTTGTTACAATGCATTATGTAATAACACCATGTTATGTAATAACACCACATTATGCACTGCATAATAACCTGACGAACTGTAATAAATGTAGTGCATATTTAAAAGTGCTATTCACACCCTGGTCATATTAGAATAGTAGTATCTGTATCTGTATCTGTAACCTGGGCGTAAATGGCACTTTTGACTATCTACACCTGCGTGCCTGTCCATACATGTGCTGTACACACCCTGTGTGTAAATAGCATGATTGACTAGGAACACCTGGGTGTAAATAGCATGTTTCAGTAGGAACACCTGTCCATACATATGCTCTATACACCCTGGGTGTAAATGCCATGTTCCATTAGTTAATAGCAACAAAGGCTGTTTACCCCGGGCGTGAATAACAATGTTAGCCATTTACACCCGAGTGCAAATAGCATCTGCCTTATTTATTAATTTACGTGAGGTACCAGAACACGTTTACTTTACCCACTTTAACTCCTGGTTATTACATTTCCATCCAAAAAAAAATCTGTTCCCACATTTTGTAATAGCCTTTTGCCATATGTAATAATGTATTACAAAGTGCAGAGGAATATATTACACATTGCGTTCAAGACGTTTATTACAAACTGTGAATTATTACAAAATGCATAAATTATTACAAAATAGAGTACAAATTTATTACATTTTGTTAGGTTATTACATAGTGTAGTTTTATTATATAACGAGCAACAGTGGTCCTATGGTTTCATTCCTCTAGTAAAACAGGGCCTGATTGCTTATTTGGTTGGGGTTGGAGTCTGGCCCTTTAATAGGAGGCCTGTGACCTCATCCATTTGAGAGATCGGGCTGCGTTGAAGGAGCGCATTTCTTTTGTTTGGGTTTCTCTGTCTGCCACGATATGCTGCTCTACCCAAGGCCCAGTGTTCTTGCCATCCGTACCAGCATCTCTCAGGGTGGAAGCCTAAGAAGGATGTTGGAGACCAGGGGTCAGGGGGTCAGGATTTGCCTGGTTAGCTTCAGCTAATTAGCAAGGGACTTCCTTGTCTCCATTTTCCAGAAATTACCTCATATCCGCCCCCGTTTTCGCCCGTGCTAATTGGTGGGTGTTCCACTCTCAGATCATGCAGGAGGGCAAGATCTGGCCAGCTATGTCCATTTGGAACATCCAACTCTGAACAGAGGAGGGGCCTGCACCATTATCTATCTGCTACATACTGTTCTGCCTTGAGATGTCATCCCATCTCTACCATCAGAGCAGTTTCAGTGTCTGGATCATGTGACCACAACGGCGCTCACTCCAATTCACAACTTGGAGGGGAGACTCATGTGACCCTTTGTCATGTGATGATGGGTGTGGCTTACAGCTCCACCCCCAGTAATCCAGAGTTTTTAGCTCCTGGTTCCCTACCATCATGACCGAACTGAAGAAGCCTTTTGGATGAAAGGTGAAACTTCTTTAAGCTACTAAATGAAGTCCAGTTGCTTACAACTTGGCTCATTTGACTAACATGACCTGGATGAATGAGAATCTTCACAGACATACTCACTAGCCTAGCATTTTTCCATTGACATGAATGGGAGTGGGACTTGCTCACTTCCTCCAATTAATACAATCCCAACATGTTGGAGAAGCCGTGGAGCTTTGTGGAGGCCGGACTTGTTTCTTTTTTCTATTTATATACTTATTTTCTTAATGTTTTCGTATGAATAAATACTTTAAACGTTTTAAAAGTGCTGTAGTCCGTTGCATTATTTTGCCACCTACGTTTTTTTTGTTTGTTCATGTCCTTGAAAACCTCTAGACACACTGGGCACATAACAATGATATTTGTTTACCCAAACTTGTATAAATTAATTGTGCTAAAAGCGTTTTTCGCATTTGATGCATCAGCTTTCACTGGAGTACCTTGACCATGCCAACAGCCCTGTGAAGAACCTCTTCAACAGCAGAACAATGTGTACAGTGTCTCTTACGTAACAGCCGTTCACTAACAGTGTCTTATTAGTTTTGGACTTTAAACTTAGGCCACTTAATACATAAATTAATAATTACAAAAAACATATCTAAAAAAAGATACAGTAGTGTGCCATGGTCTCGGCACACTGGCAAAAAAATGCCTGTTACTATAAAGACGTAAATGAGCAGAAACTTTACAATCGCTTTAAATTAAAATAAAACAAGAAAAGGGGCCAATGCAAGTGTTTAGGCACCTTCGTGATCAGTACTTCATAACATAACACCTCCTTCGGAAAGTATTACAACTGGCTAACACCTTTTTTCTAGCAACCCAGAGGTTTTCCGTGCGTGTTTGATGGATATGACTGATTTTCCTTGAAAATGGCTTTTAGTTCTGGTACTCTTTAATCAGTGACAGTCTTTAGGTAAAGCAGGGACATTTATGATCTATCTTACACACACAGCTCTTCGCAGGTCTATCCACAGATTACTCTCACCTTCCACCTCTTGAGGTGATCAAGGAAATTGGCACTTTTGAGGAAAATGTAATACCAGTATGCCATTGTAGAGGCCATTGTGTTTTCACATTTTTGAAAGGCAAGTGATAATATGTCTGCTCTGAGAATGACCTATTGTGTGTAGGAATGCACTCTTTATCAGTGGAATATTTCCCAAACCCTTCAGCTGCAAGGAAAGCTTAAAATATCATTCCTCCACACCCATTTCCAAGCAGTTGGAGTCCTCTCATGAAATGCTGCATCGTTTTTTTTTTTATCTCCAAACACCTGCAAAAAGTACCACGGCAACATAATAGCTCTGTATACACAATGTGTAATTAGATGTTCCTTTCCAAACTGACATACAGTAGTGTCGTGGTGACAAGACAAGACAGGAGAGTTCTCTTTCTGTCGACTCTTCCAAGAAGGTCAAATCTGTGCAGTAGAACAGTGCACCACTCCTGTTCAGACCATGTTCTCTCAGGACCTACAGTCTGAAGAGTTTTTCAAAGTTTAATTTGCTTTTCTTGCAGTCCATGAGCCAAATGGGGGAATGTCTTTGAATCTTCCATCATTTGGAAGTAACTTTACATTACATCGCATTGCATTGCGTTACATTACGTTACATTACTTTACATTACGTTACATCACATCAGGGAAGAAATTGTATTTTTTATTAACAGGGATGTGGTCAAGCAACATGTGGCAATGCCACCTTCCAACTCCTGATTCCCACACGAGATTTCGTAAGCCACTCTGAATGAAAGAGTCTGCTGCCCAACTGCTACACTCATCTTTGCCCTTATGGCCTTCACTCACTTTTGGGGAATCAGTCCAGTGACTGCATGTAGCATAGATGTTGAGCAATTGTGCCTGAAAATGTGTGAGAAACATCTGACCTGCATGACCCCATGGGATCTCGACCTTTGACCTCATCGCTATTGTTAAAGGAGATAAGTATCTTTAATATTAATTTATAGCTTTAATTTATTTGTTCTGAGGTTTTTCAGTCTGCTTAAGCACTATTGTGTAAATATTGTCTTCAACAAACTGCTCACATACAGTATATGTACACATGCACACGTGAATGTATAACTGGAAAAAAAGAGTGGGTGTTTGTTTTTGAAAGACTGCAACACAACAAAAAGGAAATAGGTTGTGGATATATTAAGAGCTTCCGTGATTAGGTATTACAAGGATACAGGGATGTTTTATTGTCACTTGCATAGACGTACTGGGTAGAGTAGGACATGCAGTGAAATTAGTGATTGTTTATTAACTCTCATTCTTTCTCTATCTCAACAACCTGTCGGCTTATTGAATTATTTGATTTATATATAGATATATTTTGTGACATCTGACACATTTATCTGTGCCAATGAGTAATAATGTTTTATGATTAGCGTGAAGCTGATTGACCGCGCGCTATCTTAGCCACAGATAAAAGCCGCCTAACCGCTAGCCCCAGATTGTCTCGGTTAGCTATTAGTTTAGGGGTAGCGTGTGGAGAGAGGCAGGGGGAGTATTTAACATGAGTGTGTTACTCTGCTGGAGTCAGTAAGTTCAGTGGTCTCGCCAAGCTCTCTACCCGGCAGGAAGATGAACGTCCGAAGCATATGGATTTACCGTCGTCTCATCCTCATCATCCTCACCCCCCTGCTGCTGCTGCCCCTGCCCCTGGTCATCAGAACCAAGGTGAGTACTGCTTATGTCCATATACACACACATATATACACACATACATATATATATACATACATACATACACACATACACACATATATACACATACATACATACATACATACATACAGTACATATATACATACATATATACACACACATACATACATATATACACACATACACACATATATACGCACACATACATACATACATACATACATACATACTCACAAATACATATATACATGCACATACATACATTTAGGGGTGGGTAAAAGCACTCGGTTTCAAAGAGTCAGTCAGTCCTGTCATGTATTGGTTCCACCTGTGCACATAACCCAGGTGATTTCATTAGTTGGTTTGTCTACCTACCTGAAGAGGTGTACTAATTAGTTAATCAGGTGGTTTTGTGAATAGCTGGATCAGACAGGTGGTTTGGGCCTTTTAGTCTTTGAAGCCGGTTTACCTTCTCTGCATACATCATCTGGCATTTAATGGATGTGTACGTTTTGGCACTTACAAGTTGTCGAGTATAAAGAAAAATACTGAAATAGAGTGTGATGTAGAGCAAAACTAGCATTTAGTATTATTATTATTATTATTATTTCTTTATACTTAATGAAAAATATTAAGAAAATGAGCTCTGCTTTGTTTGTGGTGGTCATCAGTTATTCCGATGTCCAAATTAGTTAAATTATCAATTAAAATTTTAAGGGATATTAATGACTAATGACCAAAAGGTACTTTGCTCCTAGTAAAACTGTCAGTGTATAGTTCAGCTAAGTGTATCGATCTTTTTTTGCTGTTCAAAGTTCAGACATATTGATAACTGACAGCACATTGTACACAGTAAGACATCCACACACACACACACACACAGGTGCACATACATACATGATGAAGACTATTCATTATGCACCACACAACATCACACACACACACACACACATCACAACATCACACACACACACACACACACACACACACACACACACACTCAGATCGTCAGTAGCCACATGTGACACCTACAGCGTGATGTGGGAGAGTAGTCCCAGACTAACACAAAGGAACTGTTAAAATAGTTAATATATATGTGTGTTTGGCTCAGCCTTTGGATATTTATATACATATTTATGTGTTAATGTATTTACGTACGTACATGTATGACATCATATTTACATGCATACATGATTATCCAGCTAATTTATTTTATAACTGCTCTCTGGAGCAAACTGGACTAATTTTTTTGTCTATTTTTATGTATTTATGTGTTGTCCTTGTTGTGTGTTGTTTTTCATGCCACTGTCAAAAACAAATTTCCATTTTATGTACAGTTAAATGGACATTAAAGAAGACTAAGTCTATATATATAAAAATAGTGCAAGTTAAACCTACATAACAAAGATCCCTGTATCATGTTTCCCTACTACTTTTATAGTTACTCAGTTTATTGACAATTTGACAGTAGATTTGATATGATAAAAAAATATTTTAACTTTATTTTTTACAGAAGTTCTTCGAAGTCTTTTTTTTTAGAATAGACTCAAACTTCTTTAATGTCTATTAAACTTGACACAAAATTTGTCTTTGACAGTGAACAACAGAAAACAACACACAACATGGACAACACTATACACAATAAATACATAAAAATAAGAATACATATACGTACAAATACACCATAAAATGGGGCCTTGTGTTGCTGTTCCTACCCTGTAAAAAGTGAAGCATAAAACCAACTTAAAAAAAATAATAATAAGGCAACGTGCTGCATGAATCTTTTTGTGCTGTTTAAACTTTACTGTGTCTGGTGTGTTATAAGCATGCATGGTAGTGATAAGGTTAACCAATGAGAAAAGATCTATATGCCATGTTACCGTGATTTTATTTAAGTTGGTTCTTTGCTTCATTACATGTCATGTTTTACATACAGCATCTCTGTTAATGTAGTAGCAATCTTGGCTATAGGAAGTCACTTATTTTCACCGGCTTTCAAGTGAGATGTGTTGTTAGTTGTCTCTGTGTCTATATTATCAAAGATGTCTAATTGTATTTTATTTTGTGTCACTGTGTAATCATATACATTTTATTGATTTATTATTATTACTATTAGTATTTCTTTTGATTGTTTTAGCAATTTCAAAGCACTCTGGTAACCTCCGGTGGTGTTAAACTGTGCCAAAGGAATAAACTATGAGTGTGACTGTGATTGTGGCTCTATGTCTCTTCCAGGTTGCAGAATGTGCCTTCACACTTCTGGTGATGGCCGTGTACTGGCTAACCGAGGCTTTGCCCGTGTCTGTGACGGCCCTGATTCCCGCCATGCTGTTCCCTCTGTTTGGCGTCATGAAATCTTCAGATGTAATAATAACCTTTACTTGTATAGCACAGTTCATACATACGTACAAGATGCAGCTAGGCTACTGTAAAATATTAAAACAATTAGAGGATGTTAACTTATTACTGCTCAGTACCAGATGTTGAGATCCCTGCTTCATAAAGTACAAAAAAAAGATGGATAGATCAGCTAATTAGCAGAATCACCTGTGTTGGGTGCAGATGCAAAGGGAATATAGCAGCGTTTTACTCTCTGAGGTCCCAGGGGCCACACATGCATACATAGCTTGTCTTTTATTTACCTCATACTGTTTTTGCACTTACTTATTTTATTTTTCATGCTTTTACATATTGTTCTTTGCTTTTATTGTTGTTAAACATATTGACCTGCCTTTGTTAGCTTATCATGAGCTCCTTTTGCCCTTTTGCCATTTTTGGATAAAAGTGTCTGCTAAGTGTAATGTAATAATGAAATAAATAAACAAACAAATAAACATGCCTTGCCTAAAGCTGAGCTCAGCTGAACTAACTCCCTGCGATTCCCTCTCTCCGCCCCTAGGTGGCAGCAACGTTCTTCAAGGACTTCCACCTGCTACTGACGGGGGTCATCTGCCTGGCCACAGCCATCGAGAAGTGGGGCCTGCACCGCAGGATCGCCCTGGGCCTTATCACCATCGTCGGGGTTAACCCTGGAAGGTACCGTATGGGTCAGATCCTATAATTTAGTTACATTTTATTTATTGTGTATAGTGTTTGTCTTGTTTTTTTTTTGTTACTTTTTCTAAAGTTTATTTATTCATAGTTTGGTGTTTTATAATTGTTGTATGTCGCTTTGAAAAAAAAAGTGCCTTCCAAATACTATAACTGTGCAGCTGTAACCATAGTTTGAAATACAAGGGGTGCTGGGGGGTACGGTACCCCCTAATGAAGACCCAGTACCCCCAAAGAGGAGGGGTAATTCCCCCTCTGACTGTAACTGTAACTGTAAGTGTAAATGTGAGGGGGGTGAGGGGGTTACGGGGTACTATATCTTAGGTGGTCACTAATGCCTCTTTAGTGTCTTTTAATGCTGGTAAAGAAGCAGCCTAATATAGGACCTCCAACAGTTGGTTGTCTGGATAACGGTTTTACTTACAGAAATGTTGGTTACAGCTTTTTTTGTGAATATAGTGTGCCTAAGTTAACCCCTGTTATTATTATTATTATTATTATTATTATTATTGTTGTTGTTGATATTATTATTATTATTATTATTATTGTTATTATTATTATTGTTATTCCAGACTCATGCTTGGCTCCATGGTGGGCTGTGCCTTCCTGTCGATGTGGCTAAGCAACACCTCGGCGGTCGCTATGGTGATGCCCATTATAGAGGCGGTGATCAAGCAGATGATCACGGCGGAGGGGGAGGCCAGCGACCAGCGCAGGAGAGCGCTCACGGGCACCTCAAACATGGCGCTACAGCTCGACGGTTAGCGGCCATTTAAAACATACATTTTATTGGTTTATTTTTGTAAGTCGCTTTGGATAAAAGCGTTTGCTAAGTGTTAATGTATTGTAATGTATTGTAAAAATGACCCTTACAAATTGCCAACAAATAGAGGTGACACTCAGCCTACACCAAACAAACGAACGCATTTCTTAAGAGCTCGTTATTCCATCTTCCAACCTAAATTATCACTGTGTTTGATATTTTACTGGTCTTTTACTGGTCCATGTTATGAGGGTACTGGTACTGGTCACTGATTAAGTTAAGCGGTGAGTTTGTTTAAAGGTTACAGCTCGACGGTTACTGTCCATTTCAAACATACATTTAATTGGTTTATTTTTGTAAGTCGCTTTGGATAAAAGCGTCTGCTAAGTGTTAATGTAATGTAATGTATTGTAAAAATGACCCTTACAAATTGCCAACAAACAGAGGTGACACTTAACCTGCTCACATGACCCCTGACATGTACAGTACAGTATGCCACAGTTTAATGTGTACAAACATGTGCTGCTTCACACAGAGATGGACAAACAGGACGAGAGGGCAGGAGAAAAACCAAGGTAACTATATAAAGAAATGTTTTTTTCAGCACCAAAGTAATATTGTGTAAATATTGTTCGGCGAAGTAAACAAACCTCACCCACTCTTTTGCCAATGCAGTGTGGAGCCGCCGCAAGAAGAGAAAGTTGACATCACAATGGAGAAGGCTGATCCAGAGAGTGAAGTAAGGTGACTCTCCATGACAACTAATAATGAGGGTCAATTCATGTTTACTGTCATTATGCCACTTAAGCCAAATACTAAAAGAATGGATGGATGGATGGATGGATGGATGGATGGATGGATGGATGGATGGATGGATGGATAGATGGATTGATGAATGGATGGATGAATGGATGGATGAATGAATGGATGGATGAATGGATGGATGGAGCATAGATGGATGGATGGATGGATGGAGCATGGATGGATGGATGGATGGATGGATGGAGCATAGATGGATGGATGGATGGATGGATGGATGGATGGATGGAGCATAGATAGATGGATGGATGGATGAATGGATGGATGGATGGATGGATGGATGGATGGATGGATGGAGCATACAGTAGATGGATGAATGGGGTCAATTAACATTTTCTGTCATTATACCTCTTTTAAAAGCCAAAGACTAGAAGGCCATATTTGACAGCCTAGATCAGAGATGGGTACCCTTTCTGCAAACCATACAATCCAGTACCACATATTTATTTCAGTCATTCACTAAGCCTGAGCCACTGATGCCAAATAGCACAGTTCTTCAGCCAGGTGGAAAAGGAAATCATCTTTATTAACCGCACAGATGCAGAGGTGTCAATCCCGGGTTCAGAAAGTAAAAATCCTGCCACAAATTTGATCCAACCAGCTCTGATTAGATTAGATTAGATACGATTAGATTAGGCAGCTAATCGTAATGAGCACTCAAGACAGGTAGATCAGCTACTCAGTAAAGTCACCTGTGTTAGAAGGAAAACATGGCAGGGTTTTTACTTTCTGAACCCGAGATTGACACCTCTGCACAGGTGGGACAAGGTGATTTGAAATATGTGATATTGGATTGTAGGTTCTGAATCCAGGTTGCCCATCTGGATGTCATAATTCCTCATTGCTAAAGACCCAGTAGCCTGTAGGTAACTAACAACAATCCCAACAGTCAATATTAAAATGTATATTAAAATATATATTCATATATATTATATCATATGTATAATATTAAACATTATATCATGTAATAATTCCTCATTGCTGAGGACCCAGTAGCCTATAGGCAACAACAATCCCAACAGTGAATAAAAAAATAAATAAATAAAAACTGGTCCAACACACCAACATGAATAACGTTTGTGTTTTATTTCGATTTCTTCATGTAATATACATGAGGCATGTTTGTTTGTTTCTCTTCCTGTATCTGGGCTCATCCACGGAGTGTGAGTCCTCCCCTGAGACGCCGACGGCAGGGCTGGGCTACTACCGCAGCAACGTGAATAACATTTGTGTTTTATTTCCGCTTCTTCACGTACATGAGGCATGTTTGTCTGTCTTTCCTGTGGCAGGACTCATCCGTGGAGTCTGAGGCCCCTGAGACGGCGACGGCAGGGCCGGGCTACTACCGCAGCAAGCAGGACCACATGATGTGCAAGGGCCTATCCCTGTGCATCGCCTACTCCGCCTCCATCGGTGGCATGACAACGCTGCCCGGGACGTCCCCCAACCTCATCTTCGCCGAGTACATGCGCCAGTAAGTGGATATGTGTGCAGTAGCTATAGCTAAACACTGTTATGCAATACTTATGCTGAAATCACATACATTATAAACAGTCATGGGCAACCTGGCTTTAGGCTCATTTTTAGAAATGTTGCCTGCAGCTGATCTAAATCCTCCTGATATATATATATATATATATATACGTATATTTATATATTTATATATATTGCCTAATATAAGGGGATATGTGTGTAGTAGCTAAACACTGGCTCTGGTAGGAAAGGTGTGGCTGATCTGAAACTGTGTACCTTAACTTACCTTACAGTACCTTTTGTAAGTCGCCTTAGATAAAAACGTCTGCTAAGTGTAATGTAATATAATACACTGGGCAACTTTTTGAGCAATATCGCCGAGCAATGTTACCAACATATGTCGTTTGGGCACTTTATTACTGATGTTAGGCAATGTGCTTTATTATATATATATCAGGAAGACTTAGATCAGCTGCAGGCAACATTTTGCAATCGTCCCATCTAAAAATTAGGAGCCAATCACGTTATTTCTCAGAAAATTGCCATGTCATCACTTTAAGAGTAACTCATAGTTGGTGATGGCCAACTTGTCTTCAGAAGCTACAGTCAAGCACTATATCACCTATAATCGCCTAGTTCCTGTGCCTGTGCAGTTTAGGCCGGCCATGCGACCTATTGTAATTAACTCTTCCACTAGGCTGAAGAGCTGTGCTCATTGAGCTCACTTTAGTAGAGTAGATGGACTAAATATGCAGTACTGGGTTGTAGCTTCCGAAGCCAGGTTGCCCATGACTATTTATAATGTATGTGATTTCAGAGTATTGCATGTATGCATATGACACATGCTGCAACAGAAATGTAATATCTGCGATATGCATGCACACGACACATACTGTAGGAGGTCACAAAGTTACTTACTGTGGTGGCAGTGGCTAAGGTGAAGGAGTTGGCGAGACATTGGTGGGTTGCTAGTTCGAATCCCACTCCTCCTGGCTGGGTTGAAGGAGTTGGCGGGACATCGGAGGGTTGCTGGTTCTAATCCTACTCGCTAGGTCCTTGTGTAAGACCCTGAACCCCAAATGGCTCCTGACGAGCTGGGTAGCGCCTTGCCAACAGACCTGCATGTTTTTAAACTGGCAAAATATGGTAAAATGGGCCATTCTGTGCAAAGCTGCCATATGTCACCATAGGAGCTCTAGCTCTTTAGATACACCACCTTAATCAAGTACAGCTCAGTCGTGGTTGCTAAAAGAAGGCACCATTTAGCCTAAATGGACCATTTTCATCTTCAGTCTAAATTTAACATGTTATTGGGCTTGTGAAATTGCATTTGAGCTGCATAGCCCCTTGCATGGCAGATTTTGCCCATCACTGTGCGTGTGTGTGTGTGTGCGTGCGCGTGTGTGTGTGTGTGAGTGTGTGTGTGTGTGTGCGTGCATGCGTGTGTGTGTGTGTGTGAATGCAAGGCATTACTGTAAAAGCGCTATATAACATGCAGTCCATTTACCATCTTACTGTCTATGCTCTCTCTTCAGGTATTATCCTGGCTGCAACTCCATCAACTTTGGGAACTGGTTCATATTCTGCATCCCCATCAGTATCATAGTGCTGCTGCTGTCCTGGGTGTGGCTGCACTGGCTCTACCTGGGCTCAAAGTGAGTAGTCACGTATACATGGACACTTCTGATCCGAGTAGAATACGCGATCCGACCAGGAATCACCATATATACAGCCCGATCGGAATAGATTTCTTTGATCGGATCACAATTGTAATCAGAGTAGAAAAGGTGGTGTAGTCCGCTCCAATGCGACATATATACACTCTAATCCACTTGGTGATTGTGACGTGTACGTGTGTAGTGTCCGCGCGCGTCCATCTACCGTTTGTTACTGGCTACTAAATGCGCGTGATAGATATTCGAACGTTTGGAGTCATTTTCATATATACACTTCGTTCGGATCAGACTGATCGGACTAGATCTATTCCGATCGGACCAGATGTGTCCATATATACAAGGCTAGTGTCTCCACCTGCACTTCATCTCTCCCACACCAACTATTGTGCAGAGTTGTATAAAGTAGAAGTAGAACTACTGTTTTGGATGTAATTACAACACAAGTAGTACGGTACTACGCAGTTGCAACTGCATAATACCATACTACCAGTGTTGTAATTACATCCAAAACAGTACTTCTACTTCTACTTTATACAACTCTGCTATTGTGGTTATGTTAATCCTTTATCTTGACCCAGGCCCAGGGTATGTTATGCATCTCTCCCACACCAACTACTGTGGTTATTATTTTACGCCTTTATCTTGACCCAGGCCTGTCTAGAGAGATGGCTGGGTCCATATCTATATGCCCATACCACTCTGAGCAATTATCCATATGTCCATATCTTTCTGCCCAGAGGTGTCAATACCGGGTTCAGAAAGTAAAAACCCTGCCACGTTTTCCTTCTAACACGGGTGACTTAACTGAATAGCTAATCTACCTGTCTTGAGTTCTTATTACGATCAGCTGATTCAAAGCTGGTTGGATCAAATTTGTGGCAGGGTTTTTACTTTCTGAACCTGGGATTGTACACCTCTGTTTCTGCCCCATATCCCTATGTCCATACCACTCTATACATATCCATATAACTCTGCCCCATATGTCCACATCTCTCTGCCCCATGCAGTTTCCGGTCAGTGCTGCGGTCCAAGGCAGCCTACACAGAGAGAGAAGCATCCGTGGCCAACGTCCTCAGGGAACAGTACAACGCACTAGGACCCATCAGGTCAGATTTCTCATAGCGAAAATGGTCTGGAAGAATGAATGGATGGATGGGGGAATGGAGGATAGATGAATGGATGAACTGATGGAACAATTGATGGATGGATGTAGCATAGATGGATTAATGGATTGATAAATGGATGGATGGATGGATGGATGGATGGATGAATTAAATGGATGAGTAAATGGAAGGATGGATAGATGGATGAATAAAGCATTGGTGGATACATGGATTTGTAAATAGAGGAATGGATAGATGAATGGATGGATGAATGGATAAATAGATGTTTGATACATTTGTCATTTAGATGGTACATAAACCCACCTAGATAAAAAAAAGTAGATGAAATGTAATTTTCTTTATGATTTTGCTTTCGTCCGGATGCAGTCGTCAGGAGATCGTCACCTTGGTGATCTTCTTCATAATGGTGTTGCTGTGGTTCACAAGAGAGCCAGGCTTCATGCCAGGATGGTCGGCCCTGTTTCCTGAGTGAGTGAGTCTTTAAAAGAAGATTTTGTAGTAAAGCTTAAGCCTGTAGCCACACTGTAAAGGGGCTGCTTAGACTTTAAATTAAGGCAAAGCATGAACTTGCACTGATTTTCTGAAAATTAGAATCTGTGACAGACTTTTTACCCTCAGACTCTTTTTGGCAGATCAGTGGGGTATTCCAAGTAAGTGGTTTAGTGTCCAACCCAGCTAAGTTAACTCGAAGTGAGTAGTAAACCTCCTACTAAAAGGGTCTTACGACTTCATTGTCCTGGTAAAATAAATGCATAGGGCTCTTTTATTGGTAGATTTACCATTTGCTCAGAGTTAACATACCAAGGCAAGTGACTAAACCTGCTTTCTGGAATACCCCCCAGGTCATATAGAGCACTCATGACCCTCATAGACCCTTCTTTTTCCAAGATTGCTTCCCTTTCTAACAAAACTACTAACCAACTCTTTTTTTGTAGGTGCCTCGTGCTTGTATAAGTCTGCGTGTGTAGGGGGGCATGTGTGTCTGTAGTGTCCATGCTCTGGGAAACTTACTTAAGGCACATGTATCTACTTGTGTGTATGAGGATAGTCTGTTTACTCTGTGTTCCTCTACACCTCTGTTAGCTTATTATGTCCTCCTTTTGTAACTCGCTTTGTATAAAAGCATCTGCTAAGTGTAATGTTTTTACATAATGAATTAACGGTGGCGATATTCTCTGTTGCAGTTATGTGGGGTTCGCCTCCGATGCCACTGTGGCACTGCTCTTGGGCCTGCTCTTCTACATTATCCCAGCTCAGACAACCAGCGACGGCAACTATGGTACGTTCACCCGTAACGCATGACGGATGACTCTCATATTCAGAAAGTAAAAACCCTGCCACATTTTCCTTCTAACACAGGTGACTTCACTGATCAGCTAATTCAGAGTTGGTTGGATTAAAATTGTGGCAAGGTTTTTACTTTCTGAACCCGGGATTGACACCTCTGCATATTTGCTGAAGAAGGACGTGTTTTCATCAGAAGTTGTCTATATGTTTAATATACGTTACTGCTTGTCTCTATGTTGAATGTTTGTACTAGAGATTTAACATCTACTGGAGTCAAAGTCCTTGTGTATGTCAGTAAACTTGGCCAGTAAGACAGATTGTGATTTTATTTGATCATATCATCTTACATTGGCAGAGACCTTGATCACGTGGAAGGACTTCCAGGCGTGTATGCCCTGGGAAATCTGTCTCCTGGTGGGCGGAGGGTTCGCTCTGGCTGAGGGGACAGAGGTACACAACAACAACAACAACAAGAACAACAAATTGTATATATATATATATCTGTGTATGTGTATATATATATATACAATTACATATATATATATGTATATGTATATGTATATATATACACACACATACACAGGTACACAGGTACATAGTGATATATACACACACACAGGTACATATATATACACACACACAGGTATATATATATTCACATACACAGGTATATATATATATATACACATACACAGGTAAATGGCGAAACTGCAGGGTGGTCCCTGTGGTCAGGGAAGTTCAATTCGATCTTTATTCCAGGCACACAGGAAGGTCCATAGCATATAAATGATCAGTAAGTACAATACATAGATTAAAAAGATAAATAAAAGCTAAAAACTTTAGATATATATATTTTTAAATGTGTGCAAGTATGATTGACCTTCTTATATTTTTTTTAATTGGTCATTCAGAAACAAATAAGATCTTATATTAAGCTGACCCCCTTTTCCTCCTAAGGGGATTTTAGGAGAAACAATTCATCATTCAGTGACGTCTGGCCCTTTCTGTCATACTTCCTTGTTTACACTTCTACGGAACAGTTCCCAGTAAGGCCCCATGTAAGACCAGTCCAATTTAACATCTTAAAATAGTTTTATGCTGCTTTGTTTTTCTCAAGATCAAAAGTTAATAATAAAGATATCAGATAAGATACTGATAAATAGTCCAATAACATATTAATAAACAAAGATAAGACTATTTTAAGAGGTCATAATTTCCTCTGGGTACTAGAGGTCAAGATAGCTTAAAGCTTTGTAAATAGAGCTACTTAAAGTGTTTTTTAGCGGAAGGACCCCTTTAAAGCTTTGAAAAAGTTAAAAACAGTGAGCAGAGTAGAGCCTAGCTACTCTTGTGCACAAGCCTTCAGATTTTGACATACCTTTGTGTGGCTTTGAGTCCCCCACAGTTACAGCAGCGCTGTGTTGGTGGTGAGTACAGCGTCCTTTGTGTTAGCAAGAACAAGAGCCGTCTCCAAAAGCGTTGTGGCGTAATGAGCCATCAGACTGCATGACGCCACCACTCACTCACATAATACACGGCCACAGACACACACACACACACACACACACACGCACACACACACATAACACACGGCCACAGACAGACACACACACACACACACACACACACACACATAATACACGGCCACAGACACAGACACACACACACACACACACACATAATAAACGGCCACAGACACACACACACACACACACACACACACTCTCTCACATAATACACGGCCACAGACACACACACACACACACACACAGACACACACACACACACACACACACACACACACAGACTGCCGTCACTGCCATCACAGTCAAAACCTGTGGGAGGACATCTTGACAAAAATACACTTTTGTTTCAAGGCAAAATGACAAGGAAAATCAATCAAAAGAGGTTCAAGCTTGTCTCAAGTCTCGATCATCGGGATAGGCATGCTATTGAATGAGTATTTTTAGCTAAGTGTGTGTCATTGCTTTAAATGCATTGTTAAAGGTATTAATAGCTAAGAGAATATTTGAAGCACAACCAAGAACATAGCAGTGGAAAAGAAAATGAAGCAAGCGAATAAAAACCTTGAAACCTTGTTGGTTGTGGGGTTTTTTATCCAGCAATCTACTGTATATGGGATCACAGGACATACTGTAAGAAGTTTTGTATGGTCCAAACAGTTGCTAAAATATGAGGCAAAACCTTAAATGTACTTGTTGCCACTTTTGCCAACATCTCTCTCTCTCTCTCTCTTTCTCTCTCTCTCTCTCTCTGTTTTTACGTACGCAGGCCTCAACAGGGTTTTAACTCTGTTCTGGTTAAAGCCATAAGAAACCTAAAACAATGAACACAATGCATACATTAATGACAGTTTTAAGAAATAAATACATGTTTCTATGATTTACACACACTCTCTCTCTCTCTCTCTCTCTCTCTCTCTCTCTCTGTCTCTCTCCCCCCTCTCTCTGTCTCTCTCTCTGTCTGTCTCTCTCTCTCTCTAACTCTCTCTCTCTCCCTCTCTCCCCCCCCCCCCCTCTCTCTCTAACTCTCTCTCTCCCTCTCTCTCTCTCTCTCTCTCTCTCCCTCTCTCTCTCTCTCTTTCTCTCTCCCTCTCTCCCCCCCCCCCCTCTCTCTCTCTCTCCCTCTCTCTGTCTCTCAGGCCTCTGGTCTTGCGTCGTGGGTGGCGGACCTGCTGGTGCCTCTGGGGGAGCTGCCCCCGGCTGCCACCATCACCATCGTGTGTGTCATCGTCACCTCCATCACGGAAGTGGCCAGCAACGCCGCCACCATCACCATCTTCCTGCCCATACTGGGACCTATGGTTTGTCTTTCTCTTAAAAAGTGTACTCCTAAGACCTATGGTTTGTCTTTCTCTTAAAAAGTGTACTCCTAGGACCTATGGTTTGTCTTTCTCTTAAAAAGTGTACTCCTAGGACCTATGGTTTGTCTTTCTCTTAAAAAGTATATTTCTAGGACCTATGGCTTGTCTTTCTTTTAACATGAGCAGCTGTGGCCTAATAGAGTTAGAGAGTTGGTCTTGGGATCGGAGGGTCGTGAATTTGAATCCCATTCCAGTAGGAAGAATGGGGGTGGAGGACTAAACAACTAGTGCTGAAGTGCCCTTGAGCAAGGCATCTAACCCCACCTTGTTCCAGGGACTGTAACTGAAACCCTGTACCTAAATAACTGTAAGTCACTCTGGATAAGAGTGTCAGCTAAATGTAATGAAAAAATAACTTTTTTTATTTCTTCCTGTTTCTTCTAGGACCTTTGTTTTTCTTTTAACAACCTTTTTAAAGTGTATTTTCGGGGCCTACTGTATGAGAGTGTGTGTCTAATGTGTGTTGCTGTGTTTCGGCAGGCCGAGAGCATCCAGGTGAACCCCCTCTACATGCTGATCCCGGCCACGCTGTGTGTGTCCTTCTCCTTCCTGCTTCCCTCCGCCAACCCTCCCAACGCCATCGTCTTCAGCTACGGCCATCTCACCACCCTCGACATGGTGAGACACACACACACACACACACACTCACACACACACACACACACACTGCTCCGCCCAATGCCATCGTCTTAAGCTACGGCCATCTCACCACCCTCGACATGGTGAGACACACACACACACACACACACACACACACACACACACACACACACTGCTCCGCCCAATGCCATCGTCTTAAGCTACGGCCATCTCACCACCCTCGACATGGTGAGACACACACACACACGCTCACACACACACGCTCACACACACACACACACACACACTGCACCGCCCAACGCCATCGTCTTCAGCTACGGCCATCTCACCACCCTCAACATGGTGAGACACACACACACACACACACACACACACACACACACACGCTCACACACACACACACTGCACCGCCCAACACCATCGTCTTCAGCTACGGCCATCTCACCACCCTCGACATGGTGAGGAGGACGCACTTGAAGCCATCACCATCACAAGACATCACACAGTTTTTATTCTTACATTTTAACAAACGTAATACCACTTGAAGCCATCACCAGGAGGACGTGCTTAAATCCAAGTTTTTATTCTTACATTTTAACAAACGTAATACCACTTGAAGCCATCACCAGGAGGACGTGCTTAAATCCAAGTTTTTATTCTTACATTTTAACAAATGTAATACCACTTGAAGCCATCACCAGACATCACACAGTTTTTTATTCTTACATTTTTTTTTAGCAAACATAATAGCACAACACATAGTTATTCCAATGATTCTAATTGATTTTATGCCTTTACATTTAATAGACATCGTGAGGAGGACACACTTAAATCGAAGTTTTTATTCTTACATTTTAACAAATGTAATAGTACAACACATACTGTAGTTATTCTAATGATTCTAATTCATTCAATTCATTATGGCTTTTATGCCTTTTTTAATAGCTAAATATATGAAATAAACATTATTTTAAGTATTACTTTACACCACAAGCTGACACGTATTGAATGAGGAGGACGCGCTTGAAGCCATCACCAGACATCACACAGTTTTTTATTCTTACATTTTTTTTTAGCAAACATAATAGCACAACACATAGATATTCCAATGATTGTAATGGTTTTATGCCTTTACATTTAATAGCTAAATATATGAATTAAACATTATTTTAAGTATTACTTTACACCACAAGCTGACACATGTTGAATGCTAATATAGTTTCTTCTTCTAAATATTATTAATATTGAGTGTTGTTATTATTATTATTATTATTATTATTATTATTGTTGTTGTTGTTGTTGTTACGAATAATAATGATTATTATTCTTCATATGTTCCCAGGTGAAGGCTGGCCTTGGCGTGAATGTGATTGGTGTCCTGGCAGTGTTGCTGTGTACCATGACGTACGGAATGCTGCTGTTTGGCCTGAGCGAATACCCGGACTGGGCGCCTGTCCATCCGTCGTCAAACACCTCCGGACCCACAGTCTTCAACTGCCCACACTGATTGCCTACTAATGCTAAAGTAGTGTTTGAAAACTATACCCCACCAAGGTCATCTTGAGAACAGACCCAAGGCTAAGCCCCAATGGGGCTTACAGATTACAGTCCTGACGCACTTACTGTTTCCACACTTAAACTGATACTGAACTTTAAAGAGTAACCGCACCCCTAAAATATGTTTCTGAGCAGTTAGCTATATAATGATATAGCTGTTTATGTGGAGAAATGCACAATTACTAGTGGTAGTTTTAACAAAAATTGCTTTTATAGCTAAAAACTACATTTTGCCTAATAATAGCTCTCTGCACCCTTAATTGCTCCAGATGTGCCATGACATATGATGACAATGACAACGACTCTGTGTATCATGCACGAGTTCAGCGGCAAAACCTTTTGCTATGTTTTGCTACAGTTTCCTGACTGAACAATGTGCTTGTATGCAAAGTTGTGGAATGATTAGAAAAAGCCTCAAAGGATGTTTTCTCCTATTTGATAGGTGTGCCTGAGAACTTAAGCCAAATTAGCAAAAATGTGCATAAACCTCCCCAGTACACAGTTTTGTGTGCTGAAATGTCCTCTGCAAGGACAAAAAGTGGGTCTGGCAAAGGTGTTGTAGTTACTACTATAATACTTTCTTCTCAATTTTTTGTAAAATAATGGCTAAATGCCTATGCCAGTGGAGGTGAGGTTTTGGGTCATGTGACATACTTACCTCCTATGGGTCATGTGATGAGCCATTTCCTGAAACTATGATCGGGGGGGGGGCACACTAATCCCCCTTTATGCAGTGCAGAGGTATGCTCTGTAACCCTGAGGTCTATGGCAGAACCCTAGAGTTTCACTGAATATTTAAAAGCCTTATTTTTTTTTAACAATGGATGTACATTCTGGACACAGTGTCATGATCTCCAAAACCCCCTGTGCAGAAAACTGTTGTAATAGTATGACTCTCTATCCCGGAGAAAAGAAAATCGACTTTAACTCAGGTGTGCACCGAGTTCACTTTAAGTGTGCAGTACCAGGCCTACCTACCACAGGCAAGCACGTCAATGACACGCCTATTTATACAGGCCAGAACTGGATCCCCACTTTGCACCCATAGACATGAACTACAGTACCATGACATACTGTATCTACCACCTTTGGTTTGGCATGCCCTTATGAAGGCAAACATGTCCACATGCGGTGGAATGTGACCAGTATTCAACAAGAGATAGAAGCCGGCGCAGCTTGGATGTCTTCTTCAGAGTTGTTGCCCTAACATCGAAACGTCAGTCTTATGTCATGCACGTTTATTAAATTATAAAATACTAACTAAGACATCCAAGCTGCGCCGGCTTCTATCTCTTGTTGCATTTCCTGGTCCTGCCCTGGTTGCGCTGGTTTGTCTGCAGAAGCGCGGAGAACTTCTCCTTTTTGTGTGACCAGTATTCACTCAGGGCTTTTCTATTGTTATCAGCAGTGTCTATAAATACTGTGTATAGAACAGTTTTGCCTTAAGGCTTTTTTTCTCTATTTGCATCCATAGATGGGGCCTGTTGACCACAGTCACCCAACTCTTAAAATGGTAGAAAACAGAGGCGGACAAACTGTATTGAGAAAGTAAAAGTCCTGCCATGTATTCCTTCTGCCTGTTCTCCTTACATAGGTGATTTCACTAATTACCTCATCTACCTAGGGATCAACTGGTTCAGTGAATCGGCTGGAACAAATATGTGGCAGGACTTTTACTTTCTCAACCCGGGATGCCCGCCTCTGCTAGAAAACACTATATATATGTATAGTAGGTTTTGCTCTGTGTATAGTACAATTGGGTAAGATTAATGTACATATACATTAATGTCTGGAATGTATATTTAATCTATTGTATATGGCATAGAATGTACATTTTAATAATACACTGTATACTTTTTAACTTTATTTTTTTTCTACAACTTCGTGCACATCTTCATGCATGTGTAAGCACAGGGTATGACTCTTGTTCACCTTTCTATGCAAGACAGTGTCTTGACCATGAGCCCTAAAAACAACAATGAAATACAAATCTTTTGCCCTTAGAAATGCGTTACCCTACAGACTTCATAAGATCTCTCTTACAATCATCAGAGATTTTTTTGTTCGGTATTTCCCAAAAGCATTAAAGGAGATTTTCTATTGTCATTAAAGTGCCTATAATATTTAACAATATATGTTTTACTCTTGTTCTTGCTGTGCCCTTCCTCACCTCTTCCTCATACTCAGATTCCTTTCTCAAGTGTGTCCAAAGGGGGTTTAGCTCGGAAAACGCACGCACACTCACACACTCACACGCACACGCGCACACACACACGCACACACACACACACACACACTGTAGGCCACTGGCCAGAGATAAGGGGGCTTATGTGGGAGTTGTTTGTGTGTGCCATAGGCCTGCCCTGGGGTGGTTGTATGACATTACACTTAGCAGATGCTTTTATCCAAAACAGCTTAGTGTGTACTCACATTAGGCACTGTATGTTTTGCTCCTACTGTACCAGAGTTGTGTTCTAGAATCATTTTGCATAAACAAAAGGGTTTTTTACCATAACAACAGAATTCTTAATGATCCGTTTGATTGTTAAACGGAACCTCATAACTGTGCTCGGGCACGTTTGCCATCACACCACATGCGCTCTGAGCCTAAGTTAACCTCTTCCAGGCGTATTAGTGTACCATGCCCTCGTACACAACGGAGCCATTACACTGGTCAAACAACCAGACTTTAGGGGATAGCATAGTGTGAGTACACCCTAACAGTGGAGAAAGACGATCAAGCTCAGGCAACAAGACATTACAGGGTGAGTGATGGGAGAGAATTCACATAGGTGTTGGTTAGTGAGTAGAATTGTTAGGAAGAGGTGTTCTTGGAAGAGGGGTTATAGATGTCTTAGGCCAATTAATTATACATGTAAACATTAATTGTTTTTACCTTTAGAGCAACCACACTGATCTTTGTTAGTAAGTTTAAAAGTCAGCTGTGACTGTCATTTAATGTCACCAAACTAGGCAAAGATTCAGGACTATTAAATGAACATCCCTTAAGAGTATCATAAGGCCAGTGTTCATGCATTCATGTCACAATCATGTTTGAAGGCAGAGAGCTAGAGTTACAAACACTGGTGAGATCAGTTGTGAAAAAGCATTCATAAGTGTCTGGCCCACTGTGAGCCTATACCAGGAAATGAGGCCCATGTTTTTGTCGGTCAGTGGCATGATAACTTTCCACTACTTAAAAAAAAGGGAATTCACCAACAATACAGTACACACGGACACGCTTCACTTCAAGAGGAACATGCCCACAGACGTTTGGAGGAGCGTGGGAACGTTTGCCAACTCAACAGCGTGGGTGCAAAGTGGAAAAATGGAACATATGCTTGTCGCACACTAGCACAGACATGGGGTTAGGTCTTGTGCCCTGTGTGCTGCGAACAAGATAGGATGTTGAAAACTCAAGAAAGATTTTTTTTGTGTTTGTAAACTTGTTATTATTTTAGATTTTTGTTTTCTTGGAACAGGGTGTCATTGTTTTGGAGTGTCTTTGAATGTTACGAAATTAATTTTATTTTAATTTGTGCAGTCAGCGATCGCTGGTGTGTTTGCTGGGTTAGTTTGAATTTGTCAGAGCCTGTGAACCAGTCTCCACAATTCCTTCAAATGGTTTGAACAAAGACACAAAAAACCCTTTCAAAATGGCCAAAAGCTGCATATAAACAACTGATTTTTATTTTATTTTATTTTATTTTTTCTTGTGTTGTTTGTTTTTACACCATTTTTATGGCGTGGGCACCAGGGGGTCTGTGAGATGTTCGCTGAATGTGACCAAAAAAAGGTTTTAGATGTAAATCTGCAGCATGCACTTTTTCTGACTGCACCCCTAAAATGGGGGAGATGTAGCCACTAAACAATACTGACACCTTCAAAGTTTATATCATGAAAATAGGACTGCAAAAGTCAGGTTGTGAGACTTCTTAACATAGCCTATGGCCAACACATAAAAATGAGCAACTGGTGTCTCCACTTGTGTGTTTTTTTATTAGCTCAAATGTTACTCTCACCATACGTAAAGGTGTTTAATGTATTAAGAAATGTATGGCATGTCACTGAATGGCCCCAGGTAATCCGGAAAGGTAAGAGTAGTACAGACAGAATATTTGCATTTTCAAACCTATTCACAGCCCACATATTCTGTTAATGTTTTGGTTTTGTGTTTTGCCTCTTGCTTCTACAGAAGAGGGGGGAACAATGCTGTACAGTGTTTTGAATTTGATTTGCTGTACCAGTTTTAACTACAGTCCTACGCATAGCACCTTTAACTCTTCCTTTGAGTTTTTAAAGCATGTACAGGTGCACTTAAAAAAATACTGTTGTATTATATGATTGAATTTGACTACAGTACAGGTGCATTTTAAAAATACTAATTATATGAATGATTCTGACCACAGTACATTTTTCTGTTATGCACGAGCACATGCAGCAGACAACTTGGTGTTGGTAAAAAGAATTATTTTGATGTTATTTATGTATTATTTATTAATTATTTTAATGCTCACTGACCAATTTGTTAACAATTTTCGCAAAGATCACATCAGGTGTTGATCACCTAGTGGAGCATATGGTCCTGTAATGTATCATTCCTGCACTAAAAAAGGATAATTCCTCCTGTGTGAACCGCTCGCCTCTAAAGTGTAAATAGTTCTCTGCAAGGCGGGTGCAGTGTGATTCTCACCGAGCGCACGGCTCCTCACTGGCAGCAGCTGTTTCCAACCTGAGGTCATAGCAGGCGTGTAACCAAGGCGATGGCTTTGTACACTTGCCTGCGCTCCCTCCTTTGAGACTGTGGGCTTTGGATTGAAGAAGAAACGTCCTTCGCAATCTGGCATGGGGCCTGAACTGTGAAAGTGCCTTAATCCTACCCTTACACTGTGTTTATGTTGACACCACCTGTGTTCCCAAAATTAAAACCAGTATGGAAGTGATTACCAATACAGTTTGAGTCTATATATCACATCCTTACAGCATATTTTTGTGGTCTATTTCGTGTCCATTTCCACAATTATTGCAAACAAAATCTTTTAAATACAGTTAAGGAGTTGGATTAGAAGGTCACAGGTGCCTGTACTTGTAGCAATAACGGGGGTGTGGAAGTGAATAACCAGTGCGCTCCTCATCCATGACTAAGGTGGCCTTGAACAAGGCATCTGACCCCACATTGTTCCACGGGTGACTGTCCCTGTACCTCACTCACTGTAGGGCATTGAAGTCTACATTGCTCCAGGGGCACTGTCCCTGTACCTCGTTCAAGGTTGGAGCTGGATTGGAGCTTCAGAAAAATGGCATGCTATACACATTTGTGAGTAGGTGTATAAAGGTTAAAATCATTCAGCCTTGCATGAACAGAAGGCCCTTATAGGACATAGGCCTAATGGAAGTTATTATCAATATTGATTTTGTTAAAAACTGTTCTCATACTATAATAACATCCCTGAGATACAGTTGACCCGAGGTTAAATTTCAGGTCTCATTTTTGAAGTTGTACAGACAAATGTGAGTATAGTCATACGCCCACAAACTATTTCAGCCTCAGATCAGCACGTGCCACATGTTGCTCGTTTTCTCAGGCTACAGGTTGCACACCTGTATCGCCACGAGCTTTGGAATGTTCCTTCCTGCGCGCTACAGTCTGCGAACGTTCCAGTGGAGTCCACTGGCGTTCATCTGGAAGCGAAGAATCGCTGTCCTTAAACTCCGCCCATGTAGGCTATGTTTGAAGACATTAGGCTGAAAAGTCGTCCTACAGCATTGAAACCAGAAAGAACAGCCGAAGTGAAGCTGTGTCCGTTTTCTTTTCTTTGATTTTCGGGTTTCTGGTTCATCAGGTGTCAAACATGCTGGACCCTTCCTCAAGTGAATCAGAAGAGGAACTGCCACCGGAGGAAAACCCTTCCATCAAAGTAAAACACGTCAAAAAGATTTCAAATCCGGAGAAGGTTACCAATGACCAGCGCAAGGCACCTGACAGCCCAGGTTTGGCTCCTGCAGACGACGACAAAAGTGAGCAGCAGCGAATACAGAAAGAGGAAGAGGAGAGAAAAATAAAACTACAGATCTATGTATTTGTGCTGCGATGCATAGCCTACCCTTTCAACGCAAAACAGCCAACTGATATGGCACGCCGCCAGCAGAAGGTGAGTTTTGCCTACGCATAACAACGGCTGTAGCCACCGAACACCTGTTACCATTCCCGTTTCCGATGGCAGGGATATCCTGTTTGGTTCCTGGCTAACTTTAAGAATCTCAAAGGGTCTGTCTGTGCCTTTGTTAGCGTCATATTAATCCACTCTCTGCAAATAAGTGTCAGTACGAGTTATACCATGGAAGTCTCTGTATTAAAGTCTTCTTTGGACGATTTGGGGTTTTCGAGTATTACCATTTTGCCATTAGAATTTTGGTAGGCTAACTGCAAATGCTACGAAGTAAAGCAGTGCCAACTCACGTTGGAAGTTTGCAAATTATACATGAACATTATGGACTTGGTTGCTATTAGTGTCTGACGTGCGTAATTAGGAGCCGAGAAAAGAAACACGGAGCTATTTTTCATTGAACTAACACCCACTGGTTCCAAGTCCTTAGAAACAGACCACAGACGCGGTTGTCATACAGAGCCTGTTGCTGTCATTTGCCAGAGGCAGGAACAGCCCCCCAGCACTCAGACAAACCTACCGAGGTGGATCCTTTAAAGTGTAGCATAATGCTATGGGAAACAGTTTAAAATAGGTTATATTTATTTACAGTAAAACTTGTTTTTTGTTTGTTTTTGTTTTTTTCCCCCTTTTTTGTGAATGGCCATTTTCAGCCAGACGTTTTGGTGGCCAGATTTCACTTGAAACATGAATTAACGACATTGGTTTATATGGACACACCACGAGAGGACAGGAGGCTTAGTGCTTCAAATGCTTCAAAGTAGCCTAAACCCAAGTCCTCTTGTTTTCACCATTGCAATGATCAGCTGAGGGTCTGTCAGCAGACTGAAAAAGTAGTCATAGGCAGCCAAGTTAGAAACCAGAAGGAAAAAGGACGCAGACAAACAAAACTAATCACTTTATCCCATGCAGATTTAATAAGATCTTCCTGTAAAATTGTCAGACACTAATTGAATGCACTACAGGTGTGCCAGACACGGTTATCTTGCATCACCTTCCTCATATTTGTGTGTGATTTCACAATCTAAACATCTCGTCTTTCTCCCCTCTTCTGTTTCCTGGTGTAGTCCTTTCTTGAGATATGGCCTGGAGGAAGCATGTTGCTCATCAGCATGTTGTGATTAACATGCTGTGATTATCCAAAATCTTCCCATTTTCTCACATTGTATAACTTCATTGAGTCTCAGTCATTCGTCAGCCAATCTTTTCTGATCGGTCCAAAAAAGAAGTGTAGATGTTTCTGGCCTGAAGGAAGCATGTTGATCATCAGTCCTGTTGTGGTTCACATGGTAATGGGCACACTTCACTAGGCTGCTGCCCACATTTAATTTTAAGGGGACCTGGTATGTCTAATTTCAGTGTTTATTATGTCCATTTTTGGGGTATGCCTAAATAGATTAACATGCTGTGGTTATCCAAAATCTTCCCATTTTCTCACATTGTGCAACGTCATTGAGTCTCAGGCAGAAACAGTCATTGGTCACCCACTCTTTTCTGATTTGTTAAAAAAGAAATGGTGACATCCTGGTAGAAGCTTAAAAATGGAAATAAAAGTCGATTAGACTGGAAATTGGCGTGCTTTACAATATTAAAAAACTCTATTGTGTTGCTCTATTTAGGACAACAGAGTAGGGTTACGGCGCCCCGAAGAAAAGTGGGGAAAAATGGTCAAAATGTCAACAAGGCGTTTATACACAAGTGACAGAAATGGTTTCACACTTGGTCACCCCAGTGCAATGTTCAGCTAAACCGCACTGAAAACATGACAACATCCAGAAGAGCATTCATTATCCTCTTTAATAGTATTTTCTGTTGCAGTACTTTAAAAGCATTGCACTGTGCACTCACACAGTAGACAGGATAGGTAGACAGGTAGTAGGATTGCCTTTTTGTTAGAGTGAGGACTCTCTCATTCCGTGGGAGTGGAGTTCCTTCTGCAGACAGTGAGGAGGTTGCACTATTTTCCTGTATCTCTCTCTTTCTCTCTCTCTTTCACTTCTCTTTCTCTCTCTTTCTCTCTCTCCCTCCCTCTCTCTCCCTCTCTTTCCCTCCATGGTCTCTCTCTTTCTCTCTCTCTCTCTCTCTCTCTCCCTCTCTCTCCCCGTCTCTCTTTCTCGCTCTCTCTTTCTCTCTCTCACTCCTCTCTTGCCAGTAACACACAGTGACACTCTTCCGCAGTTGAAACCCATCACTGTTGATTGTTTTTATATTTGTTTCTTTGTGCCACTCTCATGTGTGGAGGCAGAGAAATGGACATCTCAGACAAATACCCCAGAAGGGTGTCCTACGCATCACCATCCGACGCGGCACCAAACTAATCCCCTGGCAGCGCTACAAGGGCTGGCCAACAGTGCGGCGCGCACTAAACGCTATTCAGACCTCTCAAGTGAAAGGCCCATTTTCCTCCCATGGATGAGTCAGATTGGCAGGTCGTTGTATAGCTGCAGGGAGAGCTGCAGACACTTCTGCAGTATGCGTTTGTTAAAGGAGGAATCCAGTGTAAAAATGAACTTTGGGTATGTTAAAACATGATAAAGAGTTGGTATGTTTGCTGAGGAACGAAACTACCTTAGCCTGTTGTATTTTGAACTTAACTATTTTTATAGTTTACATAATACATAACCCCATATTTTAAACCACTGATGTTTACCGTGGGATTTGCATAATACAAATAATTTGTAAGATCGCAAACTTCACATTCCAAAACAACATATTTTGCTGGCAGTGTTATCCAGAAGAGCTTGCAGTGAATTGGCAACAGGGACTGTTCCCCTGGAGCAGTGTGGGGTTAGATGCCTTACAGAGACGGTGTCCCCTGGAGCAGTGTGGGGTTAGATGCCTTACATACACAGGTTCCCCTGGAGCAGTGTGGGGTTAGAGGACTTACAGAGACAGTTTCCCTGGACCAGTGTGGGGTTAGATGCCTTGGTCAGAGGCATTTTGGCCATGGATGCAGGAGGGTGCAGGAGATTGCTGGTTATTCACTCACTCTCCCATTCACATTTTTCTTACTGAAGGATAAATCAAAAATCTGACTCTCAAGATCCCAAGACCAACTCTTCAACCATTAGACCACGTCCGCCATATTGATCTCCAGTCTACAAATATGTGTACTGACATGTTCAGGATATTGCCGATGGTCAAATTCATCGCTCATTCTGTGTGCGGTTTGTTTAGCTTCTGAGAAGGAAATTGGAATAATGGCTTTAGCTGCCTAGAGCAACAAAAACACATCACGGTCCACAAGGTCTCTTGCTTTTTTATGGTTTGTTACTCAGTTGTTCTTACAGTTTCCAGCTGCTGTCTGTGAATTACTGTTTAAGTCGACATTCAGTTTGACACATGCTCCAGAGTTTATAAAACAACACAAAACTACCAGTAGAACTTACACTTAAAAATATAAAGGTGCTTAAATGGTTCATTAAATGTCTGGAAGGTTCCATGAAGAATGAAAAGTTTGTGTTGAACCATTACATTATGTGAGGTCCTTCACATTAGAAATGGGTCTTCAGAGCCTCAGATCATACTGGGCAATGCCTTGTCATATCAGCATCAAATGGTTCTTTAAAGAACTGTTGCCTTGACGGTTCTTTGAAGCACTGAAAAAGGTTCTTCTATGGCATTGTAGTAGAAAAATCAAAAGATGCATGTGTGTTGGGGCGTGCTTCCATTGAAACGCGTATCCCAACCCCCAACCAGATCTCCCGGATCTCCCGCCACACGAAACAAAGGAGTCACACCTGTATATAAGGAGGGCGGTGTGCCCCGTATAATTGAGTTTGTATGGTGGCAGCCTTAGGTGCACACTGTATTTAGCTCCCGGATCCGTTACATTAACCTCGAGGGTTTTGTCATTTACCACTACTCGGCTTGGTTTTGCCTCTACTTTGTTGATAACGAATTTTTGGACAACAGCATCACTCTGAAAAAACAGTACTGGCCCCATTGTTTTCAGACTCGAGTGCTGGGTGTGATATTGTTTATCGTAATATGGATATCTTTTTGTAGGAGATATGTAGCTGACACTATATTACCATATTGATATATCTTTGATGCTGCAACACCACTTTATCGGAGCCACTTTCTCTTTTAGAGCAGTTTTAACTCGGTCTAAATAAAACAGGTTGTGTTTTCATACCTTGTTGCGTGTTGCGTAAATATGAAACACTTTACTAATTCTGTTTGAAACATTTAAATATATCATATATCATCAATCATCAGGATATGAGTTTTAGTCCATATGGCCCTAGGCCTAGCCCTAGTAGGACTCATAGTTCAGTCAACTGTGCATCGCTGTTGCCCTCTTTCACGGCTGACAGTCAAATGTGATATATTTTTCTTCAAATATGGTTTGCATTAAGTGCGCTTGTTTTGGTTGTTATAAAATTATGAAAATGAAGTCTATCTTCTCTCTGCATGTCATTAATATGCTGGTGCGTGAAGTCATTAACTAGCTTCCATTTGACAAGTTCTCTCTTCGTGTGTTTGTGTATGTGTGTCTATGTGTTTATGTATGTGTGTCTGTTTGTGTATTTGTGTATATGTGTGTCTGTTTGTGTGTTTGTGTATGTGTGTCTGTGTGTGTTTGTGTATGTGTGTCTGTTTGTGTGTTTGTGTATGTGTGTCTGTTTGTGTACGTGTTTCTGTTTGTGTGTTTGTGTATGTGTGTCTGTCTGTGTATTTGTGTATATGTGTGTGTGTTTCTGTGTTTGTGTATGCCATTAGAAATCAGTCGTGATCATTTTACCGATCCCTTGGTGTGAAATTGACAGTGGCAGTTTCTGTCAGTGATATGTCCACCTTTACATCTTGTCCTCTGGCGTACAGTCTTCTGAACCTGTATTGTGCGTGTGTGTGCGTGTGCGTGTGCGTGTGTGTGTGTGTGTGTGTGTGTGTGTGTGTTCAGTTCTGAACTGAAGAAGCCTTTTGCATAAAAGGTGAAACGTCTTCAGGCTACTAAAAGAAGTCCAGTTGCTTACAACTTAGCTCATTTAACATCCATCCAGCAAGTTGCCTTCTTTTCGTAAGTTGGTTCTAAGCAGCAGTCAAAGGAGCTAAGCTTGAAGGAAAATGGCTCCTTTGACAACCATGACCTGGATGAAAGAAAATCTTTACAGACATACTTTCTAAGCCACCCTTATTTCAGCTGTAGTACCACTGCAAGAGCAGTGATGGTAATGCTTTTTCACTCAAGACGGCAATGAGAGACGTTTATCTCTAGTCCTACATGTTCATCTATGTCAGCTTCAGGACCTGTGTGCAGGCTTGCTCTTTATTATGTGTAATACCAGCATTAGTGGTGGAGCAGTATAATTAATGCCCTTTTGTAAGCGATGTGTCCACTTGTATACCTTGTCTTTCAGCATACAGTTGTCTGGAATTGTATTGTGTATGGATTGCACCTGTATGGCAACTTTTGCCCATCAGTGAGTGTGTGTGTGTGTGTGTGTGTGTGTGTGTGTATGCGTGCGTGCGTATGTGTGTGTATGCGTGCGTGCGTGTGGGTGTGTATGCGTGTGTGTGTATGCGTGCGTGTGTGTGTGTGTGTGTATGCGTGCGTGTGTGTGTGTATGCGTGCGTGCGTGTGTGTATGCGTGCGTGCGTGTGTGTATGCGTGCGTGCGTGTGTGTATGCGCGCGTGTGTGCATGCGTGCGTGTGTGTATGCGTGCGTGCGTGCGTGCGTGCGTGCGTGCGTGCGTGCGTGCGTGTGTGTGTGTGTGTGTGTGTGTGTGCATGTGTGCGTGCGTGTGTGTGTGGCAGCTTCAGGACCTGCATACAGGCTTACACTTTATTACAATGTCATATCATGTCATGTCATATAATGTCATATCTGTATAATGGCAACATCAGTGGTGGAGCAGTGATATTAATGCCTTCCCACCCAACACGTCAAGGAGAGGCGCTTCTGTTTTAACAGCAAGTGTTGTTTCCTGTGGCGACAGCCTTATCAGCTGTGATTGGAGCCACTTGTGGCACGCGAGGAACACCGAAGAACGGCCCCCTCCCCCGTACGAGCTTTACGGGAACCTCCGCAAGCGAGACGCAGCAAAGCACAATGAGGCGACGAGAGAGAGAGAGAGACGGAGAGAGAGAGAGAGAGAGAGAGACAGACAGGGAGAGAGAGAAAGAAAGGGAGAGAGAGAGAGAGGGACAGGGGGAGAGAGACAGAGAGAGGGACAGGGGGAGAGAGACAGAGAGAGAGAGATGGAGAGACGGAGAGAGAGAGAGAGAAATAGAGAGAGTGAGAGACAGGGAGAGAGAGTGAGTGGGAGACAGTGTGACAGACTGTCCCTCAGGTCTGTCACGAATCATCGTTCCCCTCTGAGCCTGTCTGCCTTCCGCTGATAAAGCACCCCACACTGAGTGCGTCGTGCGTCTGGGTGGGGGTGGGGCGCGTGCAGATTGCATCCTCTCAGAATGAAGTCAACTGGATTTGTTTCTTCATTTCTTCACACTTTCAGGCTTGCTTTCTAGTCTCTGTGTGACTGCGTGTGTTTGTTAAGATTAGGACTCGTGTGGGTCTGTGGAGTGTGTGTGCGTGTATGCGTGTGTGTGTGCATGTGCGTTGTGTGTGTGTGTGTGTGTGTGGGGTCCCTTTTGCAAATCCATTGTAGCTGTTATATTTGAAAAAGAAGTTGTTTCTATCTGCAGGAGGTGTTGACTCAAGAAACATCTAGTGCAGCCTTTGAGAATTATGCACGAATCACACTTGTGACATTTTGCTGTTGGATATGTTCTAGCTCTCCTAAAAAGCTCCGACTTAAAACAAGCCTTTTCAGTTTTCTCTAAATGGTATCCACATTATACATAGCCATATATGACTACGATGACCTGCAGAAAGACCCCATTATATAGCTGGCCATCCACTTAGAACAGCATTGAGCTCTGGCGTGATGTACACCTGCTGTATGCATAACAGACTTTGCATTACATTATACAGAAACACCAGATCACTTTATTGTACTGACCTTTAAAGATAGCTGTCTTTTTATTTGGTGGGGGATGGTGGTGATAGACGCATGATCTTTTTAAGTAGCTGCACCTTTTTAAAAAAATGTACTTTGTTTTGTACAGAGGGTCTGGCGTCGGTCTCGTTGAAATGGCTGGTGGTAGGCAGAATCCTTCCTAGTCAAATTAGCGCACAGAGCAAGTGCTTGTAAGCGTTCATGAGAATTAGTTGTTAGTTTCTGGAAAGCTTTGTAACTTCCTTCATGTTAATGTTTGGGTAAAGACAGATCCAAGAGAGTCTTCACCTCAAGAAAAAAAAAACAAAAACGGTTCTCAATACAGCACAGCCAGACCCTCTGTACAAAGCAAAGTAAAGCACGAGGGGCTGGTTTACCAGGCTAGTGTTACGCATGGCTAGCAGCCTTTGTGTTGGATTGCATAATGACATAGTCATATGTCTCTATGTATGTTGACGGACGTTTAGTCCTAGGTGTCGTGCCCTCTATGAGACAACCTCCTCAGCAGCATCCTGTTCCCTGTCAATGACTCTCTGTTAAACTGTGGAACCCATAAGAGATGTCCACCCATGCCTAACTCACTCACTCACTCACCTCTCCACTGCAGTACACATACACATTGGGCCAGCAATATGTCAGACGCCGATGACGCAGGTAGCCCTGAGCGTGTTTTGGCCCTAATTTGAGGCTCCGTCTCTGTGTGACGTCAAAAGGGAAGGCCGTCTGCTGTAGGCCTGAGTCATCCCTCAGACGCGGCTGGCAAGATGCTGTGATGGCAGAAGAGCGTCGGGTAGTGAATCAGAGAAATTAAAGGTCTTGTCGTTGCCTGCCTCGTTGCTGTACTGAATGCTGCAGCATTGTGGGTTTCGGAGGTAATCAGACATTACATTACATTACATTGCATTTGGCAGACGCTTTTATCCAAAGCGACTTACAAAAAGGAGGACATAAGCAAGCAGAGGTGTAAAGGGACACTGAGTAAACAGAAAGTCTTTATACATACAGGGAGGTGCATGTGTCTGAATAAGTTTCCCATAAGACATGCTGTTTTGCACTTGATTTGTAAGTTAGGTACTTACATATTTCAGAAGAATCTGAATGATTGGGAAGTGTGACTGTTTTTAAGAGTCCTGTGGCAGTTAGAAACAAGGTGAAATATCCTCTGGGATCAACTTCCTGTAAGTGTTGAGTTTCACACAGTCAGTCTCCACTGAACAATCACAGGAAACAGCTGAACCACCACTATCAGACCAGTCTCTCCCCTGCATGAACTAGCATCAGCAGACCAGACTCTGCCTTACATGAGGAATATGGAGGCAAAGGGAACTGCTGTGTATGATAGCACCTTATTTTGATGGTTCCTTTTACAGTGTATTTAAATGTAACAGCATGTAATGTTATGCACTGTACAGTTCATACCTAACAGTAACCCTAACCCTAGGGTTACTTCCCCTAACCGTATGGTACAGTGTAAGTACATAATGTTACATGTTGTTACAACCTTTGTTGCAGTGTACTTCATGCTGTAGATGCACGTGTGGAGACATATGTAGATATGTAGATACACTGTAAAAGGAACTGTAAAATAAAGTCTGTCCCAGTGTTTTATATTTCACACTGTTGTATCTGTATCTGGTTTTGCACACACAGACACACAGACACACAGACACACAGACACACACACACACACACACACACACACACACACACACACACACACACACACACACCATCACTGCCTTGTACCTGCCTCTACCTTTCCTCTGCTACTGGCACTATTTCATAATGTCTGCCAACAGCGGAAAGGCCAGTTTATAGTCCAGGTGACAAGTGTCGCTCGACACATTATGACATAAAAGAGACAACATTTCTGCCTGCTAGGGTGTCGCAGAGCTTGTTGCATACATCAAAACATCTGAAAGGGCACAGATGTTGTGGTCTCTTCTGATTGGATAGCAACTCAAAGTTTTGCATTATGGGGTGTTGCTTTGTTTCACACGCAACATGTACTGTACCCTGTTCGAATGGGTTCGAAGAAGTGTTTGATTTCATTTATTTATTGTGATTTATTTTATTAACGTTTTTTGTTGTTGGTGCAAAAAAAACTATTAAAGTCTGTAATGCCGTGACATCTGTCAACAACAACATTTTTTTGGTCAGCTGGACATTGGTCACCTGCACTATGAGTTGAAAAACAGGGCCTATGCTGATGCTTTCGGATTTGCAGATATTTACTTAAGTCCAATCCTTTAAAAAAAAAACAACCTTGGGTAAGCGGAGCCATCTTTCTAGTTCAGCAGTGCTAGTTTTACAGACTATTTACAGACTATCTTACTAGGACACTGCAGGCCTTTAGGGTAGTCTTTTCCATCTAATAATCACTTCACCACCACTCTGGGGTTAGCATTGAAGGTGCCGCAGGTCTTTGTGTGTTAGTTATGTTTCCTTAGCAAAGGGTGTGTGTGTTTGTGTGTGTGTGTGTGTGTGTGTGTGTGTGTGTGTGTGTGTGTGTGCGTGTGGGTGTAAGTGCATGCATGTGCTTGTGTGTGTGTGTGTGTGTGTGTGTGTGTGTGTGTGTGTGTGTGTGCATGCATGTATGTGCGTTAGGTGTGGGTGTGTGGGTGTGAGTGCATGCACGTGCTTGTATGTGTGTGTGTGTGTGTACTGTATTTGTATGTTGGTAGAGGGAGGGAAGGAGAGGTGATGAATGTGTGTTTGACTATAGGGTGGTGTGTGTACTGTGCAAATCCTCTTGACTGAGGTGCAGGAAAAACAGGTACTCTTCTGCCTTTATGTCGGCCTCCTTTTGGACTCTCCTCTGAGCCTCCTTACACTGTAGAAAGTGCAGCCCGGAGCCAATTCAAAAATACTTACGAAAAATAATAATATCAAGGCAGCGTGCCTGTCTTTGTTTCGTTAGCTTAACTTGCACTGTTAAACAAACAAATGTTTGTGATACCTGAGAAGATGGTTCAGGTTGCATCCATGCAAAACCTTGCTTTAGTTATTTTATTTTATTTAATTTACCATGGTTGTGTGTAGCACTTTTTACAGTGTAGTTCCCTGTATTTTCCCATCTTAACAGATATTTAGCCATGCAAAGATTTTAATTTTAGCTGAGCTTTAGATTAGTTGAGCTTTGCTGCTTGATAAGGATTTTAGCCTTTTGAATAATTAAGATCATTATGTTTGTAGCGCCATGGGTTCAGGAAACGTAAGAAGTTGGCCAGAAGTCAGAGGGTTGTTGGATTGAGTCCCACTCCCCCTGACTAGGTCGACGTGTCTCTCAGCAAGATATTAAACCTCAAATCGCTCCTGGTGATCTTGGTAGTGCCTTGAAATGCAGCTTTTGGCAATCGGTGTGTGTTTGTGTGAATGTGAGGCATTACAGTAAACTTCCTTTTCTTCTTTTGAAATCTTCTACTTCTTTTGTTTGGGCAAACATGCGTTGGGTGGCAAGCGGTGAGTTCTGGCATAGGTTGCAACACTACACAGCTTTGTTGCTGAACATTTGGAGTATTCAGTAAGGCTGCATTAAGAAATGAAGAAAATGTGCAATATGTTATGAATTTGGGATAACTAACCAAATGGCTTAAATGCATTATTATACAGTTTTATTGTCCTTTAGCTTTGTCTTCACTGCTAGGCCTATACCAGTAGTCTATACCAGTAGCCTGGACACTATCAGTAGCCTGTACCAGCAGCCTATACCATACCATATGTACCAAATATTTGTATACGTGCAGCATGAAAACATGGCCTTTATAGAAATGTCCCATTTGTAGTAGCTAAGCCATGTTAAGAGATATGCACAGTACTGTATATCCTATATTACCCAGTATATCCTGATATTGTCTGTGAAGATATTGCAATGTTGTTGACATATTGTGCAGCCCTAGTATGCAGTGTTTTCTAGTAATAGACTGGAAAACTGTGTGTGAGAATGTGAGGGTGTGTGTCTGTCTGTGTGTGTGTGTATTTGTATGTGCACACTTTGAGAGTTGTAAATCATAAAGCTAGGTTAAGGACTGTTGTGGTTTTCTGTGACAGAGAGTTTTGTGTGCACTGAGCCTGCCTTGGGGCTGTGTGTGCATGTGTGTGCCTGTCTGTCTGTCTGCCTGCATTTGTGTGTGTGTGTGTGTGTGTGTGTGTGTGTGTGCGTGGGATGCGAGTGACCATGCAGGTGGGCTCTGTTCGGTGGGCAGAGGAGAGGCGTCCCCCCTCTAAAGACACACACACACACACACACACACACACACACACACACACACACACTTCCCCCTCTAAAGACACACTCACAGAGCCGCTGGGAAGATTCTGACACTTGCCATGCGGTAACTGATGTTGCCATGACTACATTGGCAGAGCTGTCATACATAGAGACTTGACACAGTCGATGCACACACTGACTGAGAGGAGAGGAGGAGAGGAGAGGAGGAGAGGAGAGGAGGAGAGTGGAGAGGAGAGAAGAGAGGAGAGGAGAGGGGCTAAGAGGAGAGGAGGAGAGAGGAGGAGAGGAGAGGAGAGGAGAGGGGCGGAGAGAGGAGAGGAGGAGAGAGGAGAGGAGAGGAGGAGAGGAGAGGAGAAAGGAGAGGAGAAAGGAGAGGAGAGAAGAGACTAGAGGAGAGAGGAGAGGAAAAGAGGAGAGAAGAGAGGAGAGGAGAAGAGAGAGGAGAAGAGGAGAGGAGAGAGGAGAGGAGAGAAGGAGAGGAGAGGAGAAAGGGGAGGAGAGAGGAGAGGAGAAGAGAAGGGAGAAGAGGAGAAGAGACTAGAGGAGAGAAGAGAGGAGAGGAGAAGAAGGAGGAAGGCTGCGTGCTGAAGATGACTACAGGATGTCTCACTCTTCTTCCTTTGGTTTGATAAAAAATGATATGATGCTGAGATGGGGTTTGAAAAACGACAGAGTTTGTCTGTCGACCTCTGGGTCAGCATTCATAAGATAAGATGAGATTAGAGCAGATAAACTTGTGGAGAAAGAAGAAAAGTGTGTCTGAAGCACATACAACCTTACACAGCAACACTGAACATAGACCACAGAGAACAGTAAACACATGACATTTATTATTTACTGTTTATTTATTACAGTTTAGCACATACAGTATAACAATCATACTCTCAAACACAACCATACAACACCACACAAAACAACATGGACAATACTTGTCTACAGGACAAAACAAACAAAAGACAGAAGACAATTAAATAAAGAATAACTCCTACAGTCTGTGGCCTGTGGGCAGTCTGTGGGTTATCCATTGTTCAATTTGACTTTGTAATTTTTATAATCTCTATATAGTAAACACATGACGTTCAGACTACACAGTGTTTACATGACATGATGTAGGCCAGACAAAGCACTGGGAACACGTAAAGCATATAGACCAAACAATATTAAACATACAGACCATAGGATACAGTACAGCGCAGCACAGCACGAAATCCAGCATGGACAAACACCACAGTCTGTTTTATTATGCGTCTCCATCCATAGGAGACAGTTATGTGCTGTATCTCATTTTTAACACACGCACACGCACACGCATGCACGCACGCACGCACGCACGCACACACACACACACACACACACACACACACACACACACACAAGTGCTGTACTAGAGTTGGCAGGCAGGCCAGATATTATAAACGGCGATCTCCTCGCTGTTGGACTGTTCCCAGTGGATGTAGTATTCACTTAACGACTGTAGAGTTGTAGTCTTTTAGCAGCTGATCTAGCAATGGAGACGAGTGAGTCACCCACAGCCCTTCTGAACTCTGATTTGCTGTCTGCCCTAGACTCAAAGAGTCTCTACACTGCAGATGAAAGACCTGATTAGGTTAAAAAGAAATGAGAATAGTTTTATTCTGTGAATAGGCCATGCCAGGCCATTGCGATGGTTTTATGTGTGTGGGCGCTGGCCTATGTTGGTGGGGGTAGGGAGAGTGCTGAATAGCGGCAGGCAGGCAATGAAATAGGATGGGATAGAATAGGATAGCATGAGGTAGGATGGGATAGGGTAGCATAAGGTAGGATAGGATAAGATAGGATTGGATAGGATAGGATTGGACAGGATAGGATACGATAGAATAAGATAGGACTGGATAGGATAGGATGGGATAGCATAAGATAGGATACAATAGGGGATAGAGGTGTGTAGGATTGAATAGGATGGGATGAGATAGAATAGGATGGGATGGGATAGGATAGGATGCGATAGGATAGCATAAGATAAGATAGGATAGGATAGGATATCAGGATATGTATGTGGGCTCTGGGCTATGTTGATGGGAGCAGAGAGTGCTAATTGGTGGCAGACAGGCAATGAAATAGGATAAGATAGAATAGGATAGAATTGGATAGGATAGGGTTTAGCATAAGATAGGATACGATAGGATATCAGGGGATAGAGGTGTGTAGGATTGGATATAATAGGATGGGATAGTGGGATAGGATTACACAAGATAGGATAGGACAAGATAGGATAGGATACGGTAGGATATCAGGTGATAGAGGTGTAATCGTTTGATAGGATAGGATGGGATGGGATGGGATAGGATAGGAGAGCATAAGGTAGGGTATCAGGGGATAGAGGTGTGATGGTTTGCTACTCCAGTGAAGCATAGTCAATCCTCCCAAAAGGTCAGAGGGAGGGATGTCACAGTGGTTGGCCGTCCTCTAAGAAAGGCAGGTCTTTGGCCCCGTGTCCTAACAGCATGTGGTATGAGCGAGCACAAATTAGTGACAAAATCAGTTCAGTTCATTTGTATTCATCTGAAGTTTGTTTCAAGACCCTTTTTATTTCAGTATTCAAGTCAGTCTTTTTTTTTTATAAGCATTTTTTTTGTTGCTCGCCCTGTTTTTTTTTTTGTTTTCAATTTAATTGCTCCTGTTAAAGAGATTTCATGGTGGAGAGTCTGGTACAGTACTTGAAATAAGAAGGTCAAGTGTTTGTGACATCACAATTAGCTAAACACCTTGGTCTGTCAGTCACACACAGCTCTGCTGCAGGGCGTGCTGCACCTGGATTAGTTAGCATAGTGGTCCCCAAACTTTTCTGCTGGGGCCCCCCTTATGGACCTAAGACTATTTTCGCACCCCCCCGCCCACCGTCATACACCAAGTTTTTTCGTCTATTAATGTTGCCAAAATTTACTTTGAAATTCACAGAAACAGTACAAATACACTCAATAACCATACACGTAAGTGAATACTAACCAATAAAATGGTTATATTATATAAAAGCATCTATTCAAAGTGTCTGTGTGCAACAGCACTGTTTTAACCATTTCAATTTCAACCGCCCCTCCCCTCCACTACTTGAAATAAGAAGGTCAAGTGCTTGTGACATAACAATTAGGTAAACACCATGGTCTGTCAGTCACACACAGCCCTGCCGCAGGGCATGCTGCACCTGGAGGAGTTAGCACATAGCAGCAAACAGCAGCAAACCAGCAGCAAGTGGAAGTGGCATCTGTGTGCCCAAACTAAAGTGGAGACCGCACACAAGAGCTAAATCTGTTTTCTTTTTTTTTTTAGCGTTCTTGTATTAAAATTAAGAGCAGGTTCGCACACTGAAAAAGACACTAAGGTCAAGCACAAGGAGTTCTTGATTCTAAGGTCAAGCACAAGGAGTTCTTGTGCTTGACCTTAGTGTCTTTTTCAGTGTGCGAACCTGCTCTTACTTTTGAACAGTCTTTTTTTGGGTCCACGCACCTATTAATTTATTTTTTACACATCTTGAGAGCAACAATACCCCTGCCTCAGCGTTCTTGTATTAGCATAAAGTGCCAAAATGGTAATATTGGCCATAACAAAAGGATGAGGAAACAAACGTTTTGGTTGGCTAGTCCATCATCAGTGTTCCCAGTTTCCAAAACTTGATAGTATTGGTATTAATACTGTAGTGTTGATAGTATTTAGGATAGTATTGTGGTATGACTGGAACAAAGGGGTGTATGTGTATCTTGTGCACAGGTTACAGGTTACCCCCGAGCAGCTCTGTCTGATGATATTGGGAACACTGTAAAGTAAACAATCCTATAAATAAACACACACACACACACACACACACACACACACACACACAGCTCCATGTCTCCATTTCTGTAATAACTGCCATGCTCAAAACATTGTATTGAGTGTTTATAATTGTCATAATAAGCACGTTGAAATGTTTTTTTGCCTCTGCCTTTGTAGTAGGTAGCAGGTTGGTATTCTCTTTGTACCTCATTAAGCTGTGATTGCTGATTAACAAGCGTTAATTATTTGCAAAGGGCAGGGTGGTTTCACACGGGTGCGGTCTGGATGAGCTGAGTGAGTGTTCGATCCCCTATGAGGAGTCCCTGTGCAGCAGCATCATTAATTGAAATACTTCACGAGGCTCGGGCGCTATCCAATTCTTCATACCCCGGTAGAGTAGAGTAGAAATATCTTATTTATCCCGAAGGAAATTAAGGAAATTTAAGATAAAAAAGTACAAAAGTGTTTTTAAGTATGTATGCCCAATTTTAATTGCTATAAATCAGACAAGTAACATCTATGAGCAGCCATGAAGGGTTTAACATATTGGAGTGTTTATTCCTTACTGTAGCTTTTTATATGGGATGCAAGAAACTGTTTCTTTTGTATAAGTCACAGCATTTGTCTACCTCTCCAACCTCGGCAGACTAATTTTCTATGTCTAGCAGTGACCTGTAGGAGGCCAAAGGTATTAAAAAGCATGCAGTCGGTATTCGAGAATACCCCAGTGTACTTTAGCAGAAGCCACAAGAAGCCTTGGCTTAGTGCTGGCACGATGATGCTGTTACAACTAGTGATTGATGAGATTTAAAAATCGTACAGCCGGTATTTGAGAATACCCCAGCCAGTTTACTGTGGCCATAAGCCACGAGAGTCCTTGTCTTAGTGCTGGGTTTAGAACAGACAGGGTGTTTGTTAGGCACGATGCGAATCATTAAAACTCCTGGCTGTTCAAGGTCCACCGCAAACCCACAGACTCGAGTGGCTTATGGCTTTTCCAATACTGTTACAACTAGTGGCTGATTAGATTTAATTAAATAAAGTTGCACAAATAAAAAAAATAAAGTCATGTGTTAATAAAAGTAAATAATCATTCTGAGGACAACCTGTAGGGTTATGCTGAGATTGACAATGGCATGGAATGTGATTCAGCCAATCACAATCAAGGAACCAAACAAACCGTTCTAGAAAGTATTTTCAAAATACCACCAAAGCCTACACTACACACTGATCTCTGAGGTACCGACTAATGAAAATAACCCCACTCAGAGAACAGTGCTGCCTGGTAGAATGGTCTTGATTTTTGTCTTTCAGAAGCAAATGGCATCTTTCTATTTTGCCTATTGGTTAATCTTTATTTAAGTCCCTGGTACAGTGGGTACAGGGTAATAAAGTGTGAAAGTATGACAGTTAATTAGGTCCAGTGTAATAAAGTGCGAAAAAATATGTACCATTATGTACTTACACTTCATGGGGAGATTGCATATAATTGCAAATTTCCCAAAGTGGTGTTGTGTTTCTTTACTGATGTAAGTGGTGTTGCAGCACCTTAGCAACCCCTGCCCCTTAAACACACACTAAGAGGCCCTTTACTTCACGGAAGGATGCTGATGTGTGATGACAAAATGAAAACAATTTGATGAGACATGGTGTGATTACATATGCTGTTGAAGGGGAAGGTTGGTGTAAATCAGTCCTTATCGCTGTTGTTCGAAGTCACAGAGTGCTCTTGGTAGGAAAAAGAACAAGAATTTACTGCAACCTACACCAAATAATGAACTGGTAGCCAACACTAACGAGACATGGTGATTACATATGATGTTTGGTGAGAATCCTGTTGAGAAGCCCTGTTGTTCAAGTCATAGTCAAGAGTGCTCTTGGTACTGTAGGAAAGAGAATAGTTCATTTCCCTATTCCCCATGTTAGCCGCCAGTTTGCTATTTGGTCAAGTCACGTTTATTTGTATAGCCCATTTCATACACAAAGGCAGTTCAATGTGCTTAACAAAAATAAAAGCAAAGGTGAATATAAAAGCATGAAAGATAAAAGAAGTGTAAAATATGTATAAGATAAATAGAAGACACAGAGAAAAGCAAAAAGCAATAGGTAAACATAAAAGATATAAGAGGTAAAATAATAAATTAATTAAAGGTAAATCACTAGCAGAAAGCATCTGAGAACAGTTTGGTCTTAAGTCTAGATTTAAAAACTTCCAGCAGTAGGAGCATTTTTTATGTCTTCTGGAAGCTGGTTCCAAAGCTGAACTGCATAGCAGCTGAAAGCGCTTTCACCAAGTGCTGTTTGGAGGAATAAGACTGACAATATTTGATACAACATACACATGGATTTAATATGATGCTTGATGTGAATCAATCCATAGCCCTGTTGTTCAAGTGACACAAGGAAAAAGAACAGTTTATTTCCATATTCCCTATTCATTTAATGTTAGCTGCCGGTTTGCTATTCGGTCTATTATATGTATCAAATACTCATCATTCTTATTCCTCCACGCGGCACTTAGTGACCTTGAGCCACATAACAGGGCTACGGATAGACTCCCACCGGACCTCCCCTTTAACACTGAAATAATGAATAATGAGTGTTGAGCCTTTTTCTGTTTGTCTCTCTCTCCCTTCTACTTTGACACTGAAATAATGAATGATAAGTGTTGAATGTGCCTTTTCTGTTTGTCTATCTCTGTCTTTCCCTCTCCTTTAACACTGAAATAATGAAAAATGAGTGTTGGATGTGCCTTTTTGTGTTTGTCTCTATCTCCCTTCTCCTTTAACACTGAAATAATGAATAATGAGTAACTAGGAGTCAGATGCGCTTCCACCTCGTTGGTGCTCACGGTCCAGGACACAATGGTCAATATTAAGACCTTCGGTACAACTGTGGACTAAGGAGCACTCAAAGCACTCCGCTCTTGCTCCTTAGTGCACAGTTGGACCGAAGGTCTTAATAATGAATAATGAGTGTTGAATGTGCCTTTTCTGTTTGTCTCTCTGTCCTTTCTCCTTTAGCACTGAAATAATGAATAATCAGTGTTGAATGTGCCTTTTCTGTTTGGCTCTCTTGTCTTTCCCTCTCCTTAAACACTGAAATAATGAATAATGAGTCTTCAGCCTTTTCTGTTTGTCTCTCTTTCCCTCTTTTTCCCTCTCTTTCCCTCCCTAAATAATGAATAATAATAATAATTTTGTCTGTCTGTCTCTTTTCCTCCCAGCTGAACAAGCAGCAGCTGACGGCCGTAAAGGAGCGCTTTCACGCCTTCCTGCGCGGGGAGACGCAGATCGTCGCCGATGAGGCTTTCTGCAACGCCATCCGCAGCTACTATGAGGCAAGATCGCTACAGTGATACACACACACACACACACACACACTCTCTCTCTCTCTCTCTCTCTCTCTCTCTCTCTCTCTCACACGCACACACACACACACACGCACACACACACACACACACACACACACACACACAAAACAATGTTGTTGCATGTGGTAGATACAGTATGACTGATATATGCAAAACAGGGGTGGAAATTAACTTTGCAACATGTGCATCTTTACAAGCCACTGACAAACAAAGGGTTAAATTCACCAGCATTTAAAAAGTACGACAGTCAGTCAGCAACTTCACAACATCCCGTTTGACACTGGGGTCTGTTATATTGGTGGATATACTGTACCAGGGCGGGGAACCTCTGGGGTACACTTAAACAAGGGGTACACCTAAACACAGGGGGACACTTAAACACGGAGCGGTCCTGATGTGCACAGGTAGGTTCTGGGCATGATTATGTGATGACATAACGTGAGCGCAACAAGCCCTGCAGGAGCTTAAAACAACAGGAAACTGATCAGAGTGATAATAGTGGGGGGGGGGATAAACACACGCAGCATCAGGACCAGTGATGAACACGCAACCTCAGGACCAGTAATGAACATAAGTGTCCTCAGGATCAGTGAACACATACAACCTCAGGACCAGTGATGAACACACAACCTCAGGAGCAGTGATGAACATGTGCAACCTCAGGACCAGCGATGACCACACATCCACAACCTCAGGACCAGTGATGAACATAAGTATCCTCAGGACCAGTGATGAACACGCAACCTCAGGACCAGCGATGGACATGTGCAACCTCAGGACCAGCGATGAACACGCAGCCTCAGGACCAGCGATGAACACACATCCACAACCTCAGGACCAGTGTGCCTGGCCTCAGTTCCACTCTACTCTCCAGCCTACTGGGTGTCTCATTCGCCACTTACCCCTTAACCAGAGATGTTCTTGGACCAAAGGGTTTTATTTGGAAACTTTGAATTTGTAAGCCAGCAAGAATAAAACTGGCTACTTTGCACTGCACAAAGGCCCTCGTTCTTTTCACACGTCTGTTCCTCGCTACTTCTCTTCCTGTTCCAGTCCAGTGAAGAAGTGAAGTGTGTACTGTACTGTAGGAGCCTCTCTGCGTGTGGCCGTCAGGCGGGTAAGAGGCATTTAATGTGCTCTATTAATGTGATTATGAGCTTATGACCCTGACTGGCCAAAGATGGGAAATCAATGATCTCTCAGAACCGCGAGTGGGATGCTGAGTGAGTGAGTGCTTGAGATAACACCTCTGCACTCTCCAGCACTGCTCCATATGCATACACAGGCAGTGCCTGTCACGCTCAGACTTGATGATTGTTTGTCTATGAAATGGTCAGAAGTGTGACTTATTGGTTATTTATTTGTTTTTTTTGTTTTTTTAGTTATTTGTTCTGGCCTTTTTGCCTGTGATGAAAGGACTGTGTTGGAGAGAGACAGGAAGTGAGCGTGACAGAGAGATGGAGTGGGATCAGGAAATGACCTCATCAGGAAATGACCTCATCAGGTTGAACTCAAACCCGGGTCCTCTGATGTATGGTGGGGACATCTGAGCAAACTGCACCATGATTAAAAAAAAACATAACTTCCTGACTCTTGGGTACGGTTTATATATCCAATAGCTGTTAAGTTTAAAGATGCTTGGAGCTTCTACTACAAAACTACCCAAATTGAAGGATTACTCACTATATAATTCACATGCAAAACGCTGCTAGTTTGTTAGTTAGGGCACAGTTTGTTTTGTTTGTGTTTTTGTATGATTTGAAATTGGTTTCGGCTGAGAGACAGCTAATGATCTTGGCATGCTTAGGAAATGCTTACCCTGCCTTAACTGCCTGAATAATGGCGTGCCAAAGTCTTTGTCATCTCCCAAAACACTAATACTGAGGAATTCAGTATTAAAGCAAACGGCATCTGGGGATGAATGAAGCAAAATGAAAAGGAGAGGAATCAGTCCACATTGCTTTTGCTTTTTCATGCTTCTGTCAACAAATGGTGCAGCAAATGCAAAGATGTGTGATTAGTGTAACAAAAGAGAAATCCGTGTGAGGTTTTCTTTTCTTACTATACTGTACGTTCAGACCGACGCAAGCAAAAGCAGTGAGAGTGCCAGAAATCAGTTATTTTCTACCGAGAGACAGTGTCTCTACCGGTGAGAGCGACAAGGCAGTTGGCAGAGTGTTTTGGAACTTAAACTTCAGTTAGCTTTATAATGGTAATGATAATAATCTTTGAATATAGTACATATTAATATATGCGTTGTAACTTACTGGTGATTGGAAACTGTGGGTCTCTAGACCACACCAGTTAAACACCACTTGTCTAAATAGTATAACTAAACACCAGTTAAAACCCTCTTCTCTAAATAGTATAACTAAACACCAGTTAAAACCCTCTTCTCTAAATAGTAATAACAGTTAAACACCACTGGTCTAAAGAGTATACTGTAGCTGAACCAAGGTCTTGCTTAGCAGTCTGCACTGTTGCTCAGGAGGAGGCCTCACTCTCTTCTCACTCTCTTCATCTCCAGAAAGCTGCTTTGATCATTTGTCCTTACTGGATAACGTAAGGAAACGCTCAGTGCTGCCTTTCTGGTAAAGCGCTTTACTGTGCGTCGGTGAGATCAAACCCTTCAGAGTTAATCAATCACATGCATAAAGGCACATCAGAAGCAGGTACATATGGGTTTTCCGAGCCCTTCTACTGACATAGAAGCATCAGTCATCTAATGCCTTGTCCTTGCAGACATTCTCTTGAAAGATTTATAAGAAGAATAGCCTTCTGAATTATAAAACATCCAGAGACATTGTGGACTGTGTAATCACATATATTGTACGTGTTTTCGTTGATTTATGTACATGTATGTTCAAGTCTGTTTCCACATTAGTTGGCATGCTATGTAAAATGTAAACATAAACAGAATAGGATGATGACGTGCAAAACTTTAAAACCCATTTTTTTGTGGTAACTTGGCCTTTTTGCCCCAATACAGATAGATTAAGAGTAATGGGTAGCAAGCGGGAGAGAGAAGGGGTAAGATTGGGTGAAAAAAAAGAAAAAGAGTGGTTGAAGAGGTCATTTTAATTAATGTGTATTATTTTAAACTCTGTGTAGTTAGATCGGCTGTGTAGTGGAATCACCTGTGTTGAGTACGTGGACAGAAGGAACACATGGCATGGCGTTTACTTCCTGGAGCCGGGCTCTCCACCTCTGTCTGTGCCACACAACGTCTGACACGATTTCTGTTTAGCAATTCAACACTTTCATTTGCTAGCTCTACTCAGATAGAAAGTTTTACAACGGAAACAAACAAACATATTTTAAAGGATGACCTAACATGGTCCAAGTTTCCAAATATTGTTTAGAAAACCTTAATAGCTCAACTACAGCTACAGTGCCCATACCACATTTGAGCCCAAGTGCACAAAGGCCAAAAATATCTTTAAAGGTAAATAAATTGAAATGTAATAACATTTCTGTTTTTTGCATATTTTAGAGCAGCAATCACAGTAGTACTTCACATCTAGCAGATTATTAGTTATTATTAGTGTATTAGCATTACAAAAAATAACTGATAAATAAATTATACTTTTCTACTCCCTTTTGGGAGTGAATGACAGCAGAGCGTGCTAACTCATTATTATGGTCACTTGTTGTTGCCTTTATGTCTTTGCCACAGTAGGGAGACGTCACATGACTGGCACAACCAGTCCCGCAGGGTAAGTCACAGATGTTGATGGCAGTCAAACTTCACACAACACCAGTTTCTTTGATCGTTTTGATTGGCTGGCCACCCACGCTTAGGCAGAGTCTCGCATGCTGATTGGCTTATTCGCCAACCCTCAGATGCTGATTGGCTTATTTGCCAGCCCTCCTTCGCTCCGCACTCCCTGGGTGAAAGCTGCCAGACATATGGGCTATGTGATGCATGACAGTGGGCTGTTCATGTGCAGTTCTTACTATGAAAACAAGGAAGTGTGCTCAACACCTTTTCAGTGCTTAAAACTAGGTACTCAAACCTTCTGCACACAAATATTTTACTCCCTTACCTTCACATCTTACTGTGGGGAATTCCTTATACTGAAGTCAGGATTATTTTCATTCACCATTATGTTAAGCATCTACCTGTCCAGATTTGGGGTATATAATGGGGAAATAAAGTCTTTGTTCTTTAGTGCCTGTTCAGAATGTTGCCCCCAACGCTGATGGCCCATCACCCATTCACCGGCAGACAGCCATCACCCAGCCATTAGCGGGCTATCGCTCCCCTCCCCTGCTATCGCTCCCCTGCTGCTCAGGACATTTACATTCACCAATCACTCACCTGAAACCTGTTGCTAGGCGTGTCCAGGACTTCAGTCTCCAAACATTTGGACCCATCAACCTTTGCGCTGGAGCCAGTTGATGGGCCAGGTCGTTAGACTATTGTCCTGACTCGTTTAACATATGTATAAGCAGACCCTCCTCCGGTGATCAGCTAGCAGTTAAATCTCAGCCCCAACGTCGGGTTGTAGAGCAGTGCATCGGAGAGGGGAATCCATGACACAGGAGGCTCCAGCGGATCCACTTCTTCTCTCCACCTGAACTCTCTCTTTCTTCTTGGACGTCTCCGGATCCCAACGTCCATTCCTCCTGCTACACACGAACATTCCGTGCGTCCATAAGAGAGTGAGTTGTACTGCTATGCTGTTACTGTGTCATATCACGTGTATATTCATTGTTGTTGTTGTTATTGTAGCTTCATAGCTCAATGCTTACAGCACGAGTGTATTTCGTTGTATTGTTCAGTGCCTGTATAGTAGTAGTCATTACTCATTCTCTATGTCACTGTTTATTGGGGAGCACAGCAATTCTAGTAACTTGCTGCTTGGGCGGTGTAGCAGTTACATTATCATTACGCTGTATTTAAGAACCCCGCCACATTCCATCCCGGTGCATGCAGATACACCGTGGTGCAGGGCTTAAAGATACAGTTACCTCATTCATTCAGTTAGCATGACTGCTGTAGGCAGCTATGCATTCATTTTGGGTCAGCATGACTGCTGTAGGCAGTTATGCATTCATTCATCTGTACATACTTGTATATATTGTATATATCATTTACTCTTCATTATTGTATGTATGTTTACTTATGTCTTGTTTTGTATTTTATATTTTAGTAAAACCACGGTTTCATGGTTCACTGTGTAGCAAAGCCTCCTGGTCATTTCATGGGTTCCATTCATCAGAGTGGCGTGTGTGTGTCATAATAAGGGACATTGCATCATTGTTCTGGCCGGACAACCTGTGGTGTTTGTCACATCCACAACCTAGCCCCATTTCCTACAGTCCTTCCTGGTTTCGTGTTGGCCACCCCCAGCACCCCTTTTTACAGTGCCACTAAAGAATGCTGAGTGTTGTTGCCCTGGTTACAGCGGGAACCTGAGGAACTTTGGCTGCTAAAACGTACTGAGCGCCACTGCTTATCAGAAAGGTCATGATGGAAGAAATGCCTTTTAATTTGCACTGTGAGTATGAGTAAGCACTTCACCCAACGGCTCATTTTAGATCTCTATCTGCCCATTTCTTCACTCAGGACTCAAGAAGGTCACCATTTATGCTGCCCTACAAAGGCAAAGTGCAGTAACTACGTGAACTTAAAAATTAAGGAAAATGCCTTTTAAATGCCAGTCAAACATGTTGTTGTTATAATAGTGGGATGCTTTTGTGTACTTTCTTAATAGGAAGAAGCAAGGAAGTTAGTCACAAGACAAAAGAGGCATTATAAAGTCAGTTACTGCCTTTTTGTCAGGAGTGCACATATACAGTTACAGACATAAAGACTAATATCAGTGCATTACACAACAAGAGACGCCTGCACATCACCTTAGCAGCAAGCTTTCTAAAAAAATATTATAAAGGTTTCAACTCTGAACTTCTGAGAGCCAAATGTTCAGTTCCCGGGCCTTTAAACCGTGCATGTTAACGTGTGGCAACTTGTCTTCCTTTATATATAAATTTTACAGTTTCTTTATTTTGTGTGAAACATGAAAAGAAACTTGCTGTCAGGGGGTTGATTCAGCTAAAAGCCTAAGTGTGCTAAAAGTACCCTCTTTCATTCTGGTGACAAGTAAATGGCTGCTTTTGACAGCTGCAACCCATGTTTCTGGTACAGGCTCACAATCACACTCGATTGTTCACTAACGCTCATGAACACTCAGTCTACCCAGCATGCTGTGCCCAGGCAGGAAGTTAGGTCCTACTGGCTAAGGACCTGTTGCCCTTGGAGAAGGAGGCAGTGAGCTGGCAGAACACCTTGGCGTTCTTTAGCAGCTTTTATGTCTGATTGAAGAAGGTCTGTGTTAGGATTTGCAATTTAAAGCACTCAGAATTGTAGAAAAATATCTTAATTATTCAAAACAAAAAGAAAGAAGGTTTCCCTTTAGTTTACCATCCTGGTTACAGTGTGTCTACTTCATACACTGTAACAATTGTAACATTGCACTTACAATATGTAACATTATGTACTTACACTATACCATAGGGGTAGGTTTAGAGGTTAGTGTTAGGTTTGTACACATCCATCCATCCATCCATCCATCCATCCATCCATACACCCATCCATCCATCCATCCCTAAGAATATTTGTGACTTCAACATCACAACTTGTACTTTATGAAACATTTTTTCTGGTGATCTGATGAAGTGTATCAAAGGATGTGGCAGTGGAAGTGGAAATGTTTCACCGTTCAACATCACTCAACATGGCGAGTTTGCAGAAGAGGTTGTATGCATGGGGAATCAGATAATGACCTACAGATGTGTGTGTGGCCCCATCAAGCCTCGACAGGAGCCACTGAGCTGCATGGTGACTTTAAAGAGGGAGAGGTTCGGTGTGTGTGTGTGTGCGTGTGCGTGTGCGTGTGCGTGTGTGTGTGTGTGTGTGTGTGTGTGTGTGTGTGTGTGTGTGTGTGTGTGTGTGTGTGTGTGTGTGTGTGTGACAGAGGCACGTGTCTGTGTGGGGATCATTATTTTTACTGGTCCTACTTTGTAACGTACATGCATGTCTTTCAGGAGGCTTTCAGAAGGCTAGATGCAGCCATTCTTCAAAGCGGCACAAGTCGAGAACACAAGCAGCGCCGACACATCTATGAATATTTAAATGCCCTCGCGGTCCCCTGCAGCTGTTTACAACATCACCACCTTTATTGTGTTGTTGTGTTGTTGTTGTTGTTGTTTTATTCGCATAATAGGTCTGCATTCTATGTCAGCCTCTGTGTGTAATGAGACCGAGAGAGAGAGACAGAGAGAGAGACACAGAGAAAGAGAGAGAGAGAGAGACAGAGAGAGAGGCAGAGAAAGAGGCAATGTGTGACGTGTAAGCTTACACAGTGGAGGCTAACGTCTTGGGTGACATTTTTTTTTAAAAGTGAGTAAGTTGTCTGGAAGAATGAATGGAAAATGCTTGTGACTAGGCTGATAGTCCCAGTAAGGCAAAGGAAGAATTTAGTGGAAACCCATAGTCTATACCAGCCACTGTAAACCCCCACCCTACACCAACTGCTGGTCTTGCGTATCCTACCCTTTACAACACTTTAAAAATAATACAGGAAAATACATTTTAACTATATGTTTATTTAAATTTAATATATATGGCTCTGCTGTGCATTAGATAAGTATGGCCTACTGTATGTAGCACACACACGTACGGTAAAATGTGTGCATTTGATCCCTATGGGGAACATCCATAGGCAGACAGAGAGTATACAGTTATTCCTCTGAACATTAAAAAATATATATTATTCATAGTGTTCATCCTCCAGCATGGCTTTATTAATATGTGTTGGTAGTGGGTTTAATTACACAATCAAAGGCAGCAAACGGTGTGTCTGCTGCATGAGATCTCTCTGCTCTGTTCTGTGGTGAAGTGGGAGAGGAGAGGAGAGGGGCTCTGGGCTTTGGGCTCTCGCTGGGCTATAAATAATGAAACGAGATTTCAAATCTCCAATTAAGCGGCGCAGTGGGGGTAAAGGAAGTCCCTGGGTGGTCGATTCATTAGTAATAATGCCTGACATTTACGGCGCTACAAAATGGAGGCATTAGTGCCAGAGCCGTCAGAGAGCTTGTCTCAGGTAGACCACAGATGGTGCTACAGGTGGCCAAGAGAGCTGACATTTAGGCCAAAGGGGCTCTCCAGATGAGATGAGATGGTGTGATATATATGCGTTAGGGATAATGGACGCCGGTGTGGTCGTATATCAGGAGTTAATGCAGGCTTGAGATGGTAATGCGGCCACAATGCAAAGTGGAGTGTTCATTACACCTCTAACTGCGCCTCTTGAAATCAACCGCTCTCTGTATCAACAGCCCGTAAAATAGCCCCTTTGCTGGGTGTTGCTAGGTTAGCTTTTAACCTCTTTTCACAGAGCGCACAGTGGTATTTTGCTGTCAGAGAACTTCTAATATTAAGTGTATAGCGGTCACACAAATGTCTGTAAATGGGATGTCAGAATGGCAGTGTGATTGAAGTGGACGTGTGTGATTAAATGTGATTAGTATAAAGCGAAAAATCAAAGGCTCACATAGCAAGTGTTCATCATGTCATGCGTAGCTAATTATTTTGATCAGCTTTGTTTTGTTAAAAGGACACATCTGCATTCATACCTCAACACTGAAAGAGAGACCAATCCCTCTGTGGCACAATGTCTTAATCAGCCAAGGCGGAAACAACACGACCTGACTTAATTAACGGTGTGGAAGTGTCACATTAGCATGTACCGCTTAGCCACCGAGCCGAGCTGAGGCTCCTGAGGTGGAGGGGGATTTGTCCCGTGATTGGTGGGATTCGCCGGGCCGGCTGAGGGGCTTTTGTTCCGATCCATTACTCCCAGTCAGCGGCAGCGGCAGCGACTCACGTCTGTCTGCTGCGCCATGCCGGTCACGCTTGGACAACTCCGCTCTGCTCCGCTCCACAGCAGCACCGATGGGCCAGTGAAATAAATAAATTAATAAATAAATAAATAAATACAGAAACACAGAAATAGATGCAGTACATCTGGCATTACACGCAGTGTTACAATTGACTTGTGCCACAGCTTTATATATTATATATAGCATTTAAATAAATATCAGGTGTAAAATACACGTGTTCTCCTCATCAGGTGTTGTCATAAACGTCACACACACATGAATCTGCACTGTACAAATGTGAGGCATGGAAGTAACTTAAATCAAATGTGCAACGTGCTGCGTGGGTCTTTTTAAACACTGGTTTAATTTGCACTTTTTTTAATGATCACAAACAATGCCATAGTAGTAAATAAGTTTAACCACGGTAAAGGGATCCATGCAGCACATTGCCTTCGGTTTCTCTAAAAAGCCTGTTTTTTTGTGTCTCACCATTTACAATATGCCTGCACTTTCTTTCTTCCTGTTTCTCCTGTAAAGTTAAGGTGCCATCGGCCACTACCTGTGGCAAATGTTGCCGATTGCTGTCAAAAAGCAAAATATGGGCCAATGCCAGTGTTTACACAATGCAATAGGGATGGAAATTCGCCACTAGCCAAATGCTGGTAAAATATGAAAGTGGCTGGGAAATGTTGGACATGATAATAATTTACTATGGAGTAGCTGGTGAATTTCATCATTTATTTGTCAGTGGCTGGTAAAAGTTCACTTCACAAGTTCGCAAGTTACTTTCCACCCCTCACCATTTGTCTCCTTCTCTCCCTCCCTCTCTCTCTCTCTCTCTTCCCCCCCGTCTCTCTCTCTCTACCTGTCTTTCTCTCCCTCACTCTCTCTTCCTCTCTCTCTCTCTCTCTCTCCCCCTCTCCCTCTCTCTCTGTCTCCCTGTCTCCCTCTCTGTCCCCCCCCTCTCCTTATCTCTCTCTCTCTCTCCCTCGCTCTCTCTCTCCCTCTTCCTCTCCCTCTGCCTCTCTCTCTCTCTCTCTCTCTGTCTCTCTCTCTCCCCCTCTCCATCTCCATCTATCCCCCTCTCTCCCTCCCTTCCCCCCTCTCCCTCCCTCTCTCTCTCTCTCTCTCCCTCTCCCTACCTCCCTCTTTCTCTCTCCCCCCCCCCCCCCCCCTCTCCCTCCTTTAGGGTTTCCTGAAGAGTGAGCGTGTGTCCCGCATGGTGCAGGGTAATAAAGGAGTGTTAAACCTCTCTCTCTCCCCCTCTCTCTCTCTCTCTCTCTCTCTCTCCCCTCTCTCTCCTTTAGGGTTTTCTTAAGAGTGAGTGTGTGTCCCGCATGGTGCAGGGCAGCGGATGTGTGTTTGTAATTGTCTGACTATGGTTTAATAAAGGAGTGTTAAACCTCTCTCTCCCTCTCCCTCTCCCTCTCTCTGTTTGTCTGTCTGTCCCTCTCCCTCCCTCTCTCTCTCTCTCTCCATCTCCATCTCTACCCCCCACTCTCTCTCTCTCCCCCTCTTCTCCTATTTTAGGGTTTCCTGAAGAGTGAGCGAGTGTCCCGCATGGTGACGGGCGGCGGCTGCTCCGCCAGCGACTTCCGCGAGGTCTTCAAGAAGAACATCGAGCGGCGCGTGCGGAGCCTCCCCGAGATCGACGGGCTGAGCAAGGAGACGGTGCTGAGCTCCTGGATCACCAAGTACGACGCCATCTACAGGGGGGACGAGGACATGCGCCGCCACTCGCACCGCTCCCACCTCAGCGCGGTGTCCGAGCTCATCCTCAGCAAGGAGCAGCTCTACGACATGTTCCAGCACATCCTCGGCATCAAGAAGTTCGAGCACCAGCTGCTCTACAATGCCTGTCAGGTGAAGTACCTGTAATAATAATAATGATAATAATAATAATAATAATAACCTTTACTTGTATAGCACAGTTCTACATACAAGTGCTTTACAGTTTGGCAAGGTCACAAACAAAACAGCATTTCTTGCAGTCCAATGGCACACTAAGTAACACTAGTAACACTAAGTCGTTTTTTTTCAACCTTAAAATAATGTTTTTAAGATCGTTTTAGTAGTTCATCAACTCATAACAGCCTGTCAGGTGAAGTACCTGTAACACTTAGTCGTTTTTTTCAACCTTAAAATAATGTTTTTAAAATCGTTTTAGTAGTTCATCAACTCATAACATCCTGTCAGGTGAAGTACCTGTAATAATAATAAACTGTATTTGTATAGCACAATTCATACAAGATGGAGCTCAAAGTGCTTCAACAGTTTGGCAGGAAAAAACACAAGGCAGCATTTGTTGCAGCTTGGTAGCGCTGAGAAAGTTCTTTCGGGTGCTGCTGACGGTTCCTGCTTGTGTCCATAGGGCCAACAGGGCTGAGGAAGAACTCCCTGTTCTCGATTTGGATTATTTAGTTATAGGAAGAAACCTCAGGCAGAACCACGGACCCTACGGGAGCCCATCTGCCATAACCTAATATTCTGTTCACAGAGTTGACACAATCCAGCCTGGGACTACTGATATGACAGACATGATACAGTTGAGAAAAATTACTATCACTAAACAACCATTGAGACAAATGCAACACAGCGGACGATCTACAGCTTAATCTACCGCTCTAACCCAAATCCTTCTCAAAGGGGAAACCACTCCCCTGGACCCAAAACAGTCAATACCAAATGTGTGTGTGTGCGTGTGTGTGTGTGTGTGTGTGTGTGTGTGTGTGTGTGTGTGTGTGTGTGTGTGTGTGTGTGTGTGTGTGTGTATAAAAGGTGTTGTGGCACTTTCTGCTAACAGTAGGCGGTTCACTGGCCAGCTGGTGTGGCAGCTTACATGCTAACCTGGCTCCTTCAGTCTGGCCCCCTACTCATCCCCTGCCACTATCGCCTCATCCACTCTCTCCTGTACCTCTAGCTGGTGTGTGCTGAGCATTTCTCCACCTTTGAGCAACACTAAGTCATTTTGTTTTACCTTAAAATAATGTTTCCAAAATCATTTTAGTGGTTCATCAACTGGGTGAATGGCACTTCTAAATTCGCTTTGCGGCCCTCCGGCACTATCCAAAATCTGTAGTTCCCCAATCTGTAGTTTAAATGAGACAAAAGAAAGGGGGGAGGGGGTTGTTAGCCTCATACCCCCCCCCCCCCCCCCCCCACATTGCTCACGAACACTCTGTTCACTGATTGGTTAGGCAAGATTCTGCCTGAGACAACCATGTCAATGGAACCTCAGCCAGACCATGTGTACAAAATGAAATGAAGCACAAGGAAGTACGAGGGGCTGGTTTACCAGGCTGGGTGTGGTGTGTGGTGTGTGTTTCTCCACCTTAAGCTGGTGTGTGGTGTGTGTGTTTCTCCACCTTAAGATGGTGTGTGTTCTGGCACAGAATGGCTGCCTTGCCTCACCCAGGTTGGTGCTACACACTGGGGGTTGGGGGTAGCGGGGGGGGGGGGGGGGGGGGAGTTAGCCAGATCTCCCCCCCTGCATCGTAAAGCACTCTGGGTGTCTTGTAAAGTTCTGTACAGATGTCCTGCAGTGTTCAATCTAAATCTCATTTTTCACAAAAGGAGGAAATGAGCCCAGCGTGTGTTATTATTTGTGCTGGCTGCTTTAGGCCTGATGTTTCATTTAACTTGCTTATGCACACAATGAATTTTAACATCCAGTGCAGTACAGAGTTTCTTGTAAACCATGATGATTCATTTTGGATAAATGTGCGCGCACACACACGCACCCACAGCACACACACAGCACACACACACACACACACACACAGTGGTTTAAAAAGTAGGAGGCTACGGAGGAGGGCATCACACACACACACGCACACACACACACACACACACACACACCCTGGGGCTTAGGAGGTAAGAGGCTACTGCGGAGGGCATCACACACCCACACACCCACACACCCACACACCTACACACCCACCCACCCACACACACACACACACACACACACACACACACACACACACACACACACACCACACACACACACACGGCTGCTCAGCTGGGTGGGAGGAGAAGAGAAGCACAGCTGGTCCGATCTGATCAGAGAGGTGCCCAACCCCAGTCTGGGGCGATGTGTGAGTGTGTGTGTGTGTGTGTGTGTGTGTGTGTGTGTGTGTGTGTGTGTGTGTGTGTGTGTGTGGTCCCATCTGATCAGAGAGGTCCCCAACCCCAGTCTGAGCCGATGTGTGTGTGTGTGTGTGTGTGTGTGTGTGTGGTCCCATCTGATCAGAGAGGTCCCAAACCCCAGTCTGAGCCGATGTGTGTGTGTGTGTGTGTGTGTGTGTGTGTGTGGTCCCATCTGATCAGAGAGGTGCCCAACCCCAGTTTGGGCCGATACTAAAAAAAGAGAATAACACAGCAGAAGAGCAAGAAGCGGAGCGATAGAGACTCAGCTTCCCGGCTTGTCATCCTCCCACCTCCTCTCCTCTCCTCCAAATGAACACATCCAGCCCCCAAAGCCCTCCGGAGCCTCCCTGTCATCTCTCGTTAGTGAAGAACAGCTGGGGTGAGTCAAGGAGGCCACCAGGTGAGCGCGCAGGAAGAGCTAATAAATTAGCACCCACCCACCCCTCTGCTCACCTGCTCGCTCCCTCGCCCCCCTCCCCTGCCCAGCTCGCCCCCCTCCCTCCCCTGCTCACCCCCCCCCCGCTCGCTCCCTCGCTCACAGATGGTGCTGGATATTCATCTTCCTGTGACGAGACGAGACAGCGATGCAACGAGAGCCAATGCCTTCTTTCATCACATCCTGTTTGGCAGTTCACTCAAACCCCCTTTCTCGTTACACTTTATTTAATGGCCCCTGTTTTGCATTCTATCGCAGTACCTTGTAAAGAAGCAAAACTATTGCAAGGGAACGCAAAAGTGAGGTCTAAAAATATTTACGCGACCCTTCGCGACCCTTATATCCACGACCCTTCCCAGGCTCCATAGTATCTTTGTGTCTTCCATCATATTCTGTTTGGCAGTTCACTCAAACCCTGTAGGTTAGACTTTATTTAATGGTCCCTCTTGCAGTACTGTATCTACATCAGGAAGTACAGTATGACAAAGGTTGTAACAATATATAACATTATGCACTTACACTGTACTATAGAGTGTCAACCCCCTTTCCTATAACTCCAGAGGAAAATAATACTTCTTACAATAGTTGTATGTTTGTCTCTCAGGAATGAATGAGATCTTATTTGCCTCTGATCGGTTTCTTTTAAAACCTTCATAAGAGAAAAACAACAGTAAAAGACCGTTTTAAGATCTTAAGTTAAACTTAGATTGCATGTTGCTTCACTGGACACTGGTACATAGAGTAGGAGTTTAATTACAGAAGTTTGTGACAGAGGTCAGATCTTACTGGATTCTTAATTGTTTCTTCTAAAAGAAAACCTTTTTGAGGAAAAAAAAAAAACGTTTGAGAGCTCTCTTTGTTTCTAATACTATTTCATTTGTTTCTAAAAGACAAAGTCAAGACAATTCTAAGTGCCAAGATTTTTCTCTGGGATAGGCTTTGAGAGGCTGTCAGCAGCCAATGAAAATGGCCTTTCTGTCTTAACATGCTTTTACTTTAAATGCCATTCTTAAAGCTTATCAATTGCCTTTTAAGATCAACTGGTCAGTCAATTTAACATCATGCCAAAGGACTTCAGTTTTTTTATCCCATCATGCTAGAGTTATCATTTCACGTACAGGCTAGCCTGTCATCTCAATACGATCTGTAGCCTAGAGCTCTCTGCTATTGGAGTAAAATTAGCCAAGTTGTTTTTATTATTTTGTCCCTGTCACAACAATCAATGTGCCATTGGCATGGCATCGGTTTTCCAGATGTTGTATTCCCTCTTTTCCCATGTTGTATGTGGTGGTGTGTGTAGCCATGATACAGTAAGTTACAGTTACAGCTACAGTCAGAGTATTTCACAAATACTTTTCTCCAAAGCGACGTACAACATTGTGAGTATTAAATTAAACAAAACTCACTCTGCTAACATATAAGCAGTAATAACGCACCATCATTTTTGTGTCTGTGCTTGTTTCTGTGTTTGTGCTTTGTGTTTTTTTCCAACCAGTCGTACATTCTAAATATTAATAGTGTGTTAAACAATAAATATGGTTACATGAAGTCTTGTCTTCCTCATTGCTGATATAAAATCCACACTGCGTCCATGAGGGGACTTTGACAAAGCGTGTCAAAGAAACGCCAGCTGACAGCTCCTTTGAAGCTGTCACCATGATGTTTTGTCTTTGATGAGATCAGTGACAGAGGCCTTAGAGGAACATGTTACATTATGCAGGAGGGCCAGTCAAACAGTAATGCCTTTTGCTTTATCGCAAGAGAAATGACAAACAAAAAACACTCTTTTATAGATTTGTGTGTGTGTGTGTGTGTGTATGTGCGTGTGTGTATGTGTGTGTGCGAGAAACCCCAGCTATACATCATGGGATCACGTCACTGCTTCTCAGCATAGTCACCACCTTGTTTGATGGCAGTATTCCACCTTCGAGTGAGGGCGTGTATACCAGCCTGGTGAAACTCTGATGGTTGCTCGTGAAGCCAATTCTTGACAGCAGTTTTCACTTCCTCATCATCATGACCGCCGCTAGCAAAGATGGTGTTAGCGGTCACATTGGTTTTGTCAGATGTGTTTTTTTTCCCCTGACAGGCAGTCATATTATGTACCACATAGGGCATCGCCGTGTTTAGTCTAGTTTTGGTATGTCACTGTCACAGAGGCGCATCAACCCAGCCCATGAACACTCGTTAGGAGCATAGTACCAGCTAGTGAAATGGGTACATTTAGAAAAAATGGAATTTTGAATTGTCAGTATCTTGGATTAAAAAGGCAGGCTGCCAAAAATGTATCATGTACAATCAGAAAGTGCTGTAATTTTACGGGATCACATTTTGGTTACTATCTCTAAAACGATATGCTTCGAAACCAAATTTCTTTTTCATTATATTCCCTGCAACCTCTTGCATGAACACACCTGTCCATGCCCACCTCCACCTCCAGCGATGAAAGCATTAAAAAACAAAAATCAAGTTGTAGTGAGAAGAACAGCACAAACAAATTCACGTAAACAGATCAGGCGAAATGTCATGGGTTGTGGGACTGTAGGTGCGGGGGCCATTGCTGCCATTGCTGCTTGCGGCTATACTTTAACCTGATTCCGCATCCAAATGTGTCTCACCATCCGGCCAATTACAGACTTGGTTATGCTACTATAGTTGGATAACAGAGGAAAGCTGTGTGGTCTGCCCTTTAGACATCATGATAAGGGGTTCTCATAAGAGAAGTATGATTATTATTATTCTAGTCAGGGAATATTGTCAAGCTAATTTTTCCTCAGAAATCCATAGTCTTGGCTCGGCTCGGCTCCTCAGGAGAGACTGGTCTGGTGTACTGTAAGTGACGCGGTGTAATTATTTAAAGCGATGACTCTGGGTCCGTCACACACACACACACACACACACACACACACTCTCACACACACACACACACACACACACACACACACACACACGACTCTCGGTCCGTCTTAATTAAGTCCCCTCTCAGTCGTCAACTTGACTGCGCCGCCATGCTCACCCTGGTCGACATGAACACAAACACAGAATGCATTACTGCCTAATTAGACATCGATAAGCAATGGGTTGATTACCCACGTTCCAGAATTCTAATTACCTGTCAGACTGCGTACACTGACTGCGTAATTACTGGCTAGTGTAACCTGAAGCAGTGACTAACCTGTGAAAGGTATTTTGCCAAATATAGAGCTGCTTTTATTACAGTGCCACAGCATTCATTCCAGAAAATCAGCAGACATTTAGCAGACATTTCCATTACTACAAAAGCATCACCCATCATTTAAGAACTAAAACCAGTTATCCACTCTTTCAATAAGGGTTTATAGTAGCGTCCACAAATCATCTACATCACCTACACTGGCTGGCATGCATCGATATCATACTGGTGATAACATCTCTACTTGATTAGGCTGTTAGCATATCTGAAAGAAAATACATGAAGTAATGTTTCTGGCTTGGGAAATAAATTATGTAGTAAGAAAAGCTGAAATCACTTGTTTTTCTTTTTTCATGATGTGTTTAAAGCTTTGTTTCTAGAGCAACCAGACATAGTTAAAGGAGCAGACTACTGCAGTAGAAGCACCTTTAGTGAGACTGTGACAAATGGATCTGTGTTAAAAGGACTCGTCATATTTCCAGTTCCACTATCCAGAAGATCAGAACCAAAGAAACATTAGTTCAACCAAATAGGGTGCATGTTTTCCAGTGCAAACACTGTAAAATATAAAATGCATAAAAAATAGAAAATGGGTATAAATATGAATATATGGAAAAAGACTACAAAAACCTCCACTAACTGAGAAACACAGTCACACACACACACACACACACACACACACACACACACAGACGTATATTGCACATGTGGTCCATGAGTAGGCGATGCAGCTGAACATATGTGGACTAGATCAGAACATCTGGTCTCGCAGCACTGAGACATGTGATGGCGGATGGGTAGTAACCATGTCTTACAAACCCCAAAGAGCAGCAGTATGCTGTAACTGGGTGTGTGTGTGTGTGTGTGTGTGTGTGTGTGCACGTGTGTGTGCGCGTTTGTGTGCATGTGTGTGTGCACGTTTGTGTGCGCGGGTGTGTGCATGTGCGCGCGCGTGTGTGTGTTTGTGTGTGTGTGTATATTTTTATGTTTGTGTGTTTGTATGTATGTGTGTGTGTGTGTGTTTGTATGTGTGTGTGTGTGTGTGTGTGTGTGTTTGTATGTGTGTGTGTGTGTGTGTGTGTGTGCATGCACTCATGTGTGTGTGTGTTTGTGTGTGTGTGTTTGTATGTGTGTGTACTCAGACAGAGGGCCTTTCAGGGCCAGAGCTGTGGGCACATGCCCTAATTGCTGGAGCCCTGGAGCGAGCTGTGGGCCTAACGGGGCCATGACCCTCCAGGGCTATAACTGGCCTCTGCACACACACCACACAGCACCACATATGAGGCAATTTGTGGTGGCGCGAGTGTGTGTGTGTGTGTGTGTGTGTGTGTGTGTGTGTGTGTGTGTGTGTGTGTGTGTGCACTTTTGTGTGTTTGTGTATATATGCGCATTTGTGTGTGTGCGTTTGTGTGTGCGTGTGTGTGTGTGCATTTGTGTGTGCATTTGTGTGTGCATTTGTTTGTGCGTTTGTGTATGTGCATGTGTGTATGTGTGTGTGCGAGAAAGAGTTGTAAGAATAGAGAGGCATTTGTTGTGGACGTTTTTGTCAGTTGTTATTCCTTCTGAACTCTTACAGTGAACATGAGGGAACAAAGATGGACCTTTAATTAATCTTCACTTTAAACGTCAGATCCCTTTGTAGTCAACTTTATTACAAGACAGTTTAGTTTACTGTCATGTCTGTCAGCTAAATTATGTGACTTATAAATAAATATATCTGTAAATGAATTGTGTTTTCCTGTGAGTGTGTGTGTGTGTGTCTGTGTCTGTGTGTGTGTGTGTGTGTGTGTGTGTTCTGTGATATCTGTTAAATGATAAGACTTATAAATGACATATCTGTAAATGAGTGTGTGTGTGTGTGTGTGTGTGTGTGTGTGTGTGTGTGTGTGTTCTGTGATGTCTGTCCACAGCTGGATAACGTGGATGAGCAGGCAGCACAAATCCGCAGGGAGCTGGATGGAAGACTTCAACTAGCTGAGAAAATAACCAGGGTAACAAACACACACACACACACACACACGCACACACGCAGACACACACACACACACACACACACACACACACACTTGCAGACACACACACACACACACAGCAGTCATCATTGGTTGAACTCAGTGCTCCAACATTTCCTGTAGAATATATTCTGAAGCCTTTCCAGGATTCCATTTCATGACTGCATCAGGTGATGAACACACGCACACACATACACACATACACACACACACACATATATACACATACACACACACACACACACACACACACACACTGGTTATTAGCAATTAGCATCTTGTGATTAGCGATGTGTACCATATTGGTTGCTGCATTAGAAAGTACTGTGATTTTTTTAAAAGACTTCAATTACTAATTACAGAAAAGCCCTACAGCTTCATAGGCAGAACATCTTTGGGGCCAGTTTCACACATGGTGATGCTGAGGTATTCAGCACGCATTTAAAAACTCTTCCATGTATCCCTTCTGCCTGTGCACGTAATGCAGGTAATTTCACTGATTAGCTTATCGAGATGTGTGATGATTTGTGTGCTCATTAAGATAAGCTGGTTTAGAAAATGAGGGCAGGGCTTTTAAACTCTCTGCAGCCAGCTGGAATCTCCAACTCCTGATTTTCTTTAAGTATTTGTTTGGCCTTAGCTATTTTTAATGGGTTTGTTTTGGTAGGTAGGACAGTGAAGAGTGGACAGGAAGTAAGTGGGTGAGAGAGATGGGCTAGGGTAGGTTTGGGAACTGACTGCAGGCTGGAGTTGAACCTGGGTCAACATGCGCACAGCACACACTGGAATGGTAAACGATAAACAGACTGCAGCTGGTTTATGCAATGTCTGCATCCCAAAAAATATCAACTTAACATTGCAAAATATTAACATTACATAAAACAAAAGGACACTTAATAGCAACAGTCATGAACATAAATAAAGTGTCATTAATGTTCATGATATGTGTCGTGTCATGTTTATAACATGCTCATGTCACTCTAATGTAAATACTTTGAAATCAAGTTTTACCCTTTTCTTGTTATATCATATCCACCTTAGCTTTCCTAAGAATCTCATGTACATCCTTAGCACATCTTGTAGCTTCTAATGTTTGCTTACAGATTTGCACTGTACATTACTAGACTATCCCCTTAAGGGTGTAACCTGGAAAAAAAACATGACAGTGACAATAAGCTAGCCTGGTAAACCAGCCCCTCGTAGCCTGCTTCACTTTGTTTTGTACAGAGGGTCTGGCTGTGCTGTATTGAGAAACATTTTTTTTTTCTTGGAGTTGTGAAATTTAATATGATTAATTTTAATTAATGATTTAATTTAATTTACTCAAACAATAACATGAAGGAAGTTACAAGGCTTTCCGGAAACTAACGGACTAACATCTAACACTTGTGAACACTCACTCTGTGTGCTGATATATCTAGGAAGGATTCTGCCTGCAACCAGCCATTTCAATGAGACCAGCGCCAGACCCTCTGTACAAAAATGAAAGTACGAGGGGCTGCTTTACCAGGCTACAGCACACACACCCATCTAGGGCTGGTTTAAAGAAATGTAAGGCCTTGGGCAAAGGACAATTTAGAGCCCCCCCTCATAAATGATGATAAATAAAACATGCAGAAAACAAATATCATAGTGCAACAATGAGGCTCCCCATCCCCTGATTTGATCCAAAAGTGTTGAATCCCCTGTCCAAAGTGTTTGATCCAAAAGTATTGCATGCACTGTCCATAGTATTTGAACCATAAGTATTGAATCCACTGTCCAAAGTATTTGATCCCAAAAGTATTGAATCCACTGTCCAAAGTATTTGATCCCAAAAGTATTGAATCCAGTGTCCAAAGTATTTGATGCCAAAAGTATTGAATCCAGTGTCCAACCAATCACCAGGAGCGGCGGTACCCCAAGTTTGTGTCCGGCGACATGGAGCCCCTGTACACGGAGGAGCTGCGTTCTTCGGTCAACCTGCTCATGGCCAACCTGGAGAGCCAGCCGGTGGCCAAGGACTTCAAGCCCAAGATCAAGCCCAAGCTCACGCCCATGAACAGCTTCCTGGACATGGGGGAGGAGGGGGACCTGCCCCTGTCCAAGTCCGACGTGGTGCTGTCCTTCACACTGGAGGTGAGACGGAGGTGACTGAAAGTGTGTGTGATGATGCCTTTTACAGTGTATGTAAATGTAACAGCATGTATTAATATGTACGTACCCTGCACATACCTTACACTAACCCTAACCCTAATCCTAATCCTAACCCTTACCCTAACCCAATGGTGGTGCTGTCCTTCACACTGGAGGTGAGCCGGAGGTGACAATAGGGGAATGTGTGTGTGATGATCACAGTGTGATTGCAGTCTGAAAAGTGGGTGAGGCTTTAGTTTGCGGGTCCTTTTACATTACATTGCATTACATTACATTGCATTTGGCAGACGCTTTTGTCCAAAGCGATTTACAAAGGAGGACAAAAGCAAACAGAGGTTTTACAGTGTATCTAAATGTGACAGCATGTGACAGCAATGTTATGCAGTATTACTTACCCTGCACATACCTAACACTACCTAATCCCACTGCTTTGGTCTGTGGCCCTGTTAATGGCCCCTTTACTTTTATCCATTTTTTATTTGTTTTTTATTTCCATAATTTATTTTTTTAATCCTGTGTGGTCAACAGCTCATTTTTGTCCTCTGAAGTTTGACCGTACCGTAACGTACATCGTAACTCCTTTTAATCTCTGCTGGTCTGCAAGTAGTTGGAAGTTGGAAGTTTAATGAACTAACAAACATACGACGTAATTTATTTTAATCTGCATAGTTGATAGTTGTAATGAAGGTTTGCCATACTAATGTAAGTCTGTGCTGGTGTGCAGATCGTCATAATGGAGGTGCAGGGCCTGAAGTCCATGGCCCCCAATAAGATAGTGTACTGCACTATGGAGGTGGAGGGGGGAGAGAAGCTCCAGACAGACCAGGCTGAGGCCTCACGACCACAGTGAGTTACTACACCCGTTTACCTGTTTACAAAGACTATACCTGTACTATACTACACCCGTTTACTAAGATTAGGCCTGTATGCTTACCTGTTTACAAAGACTATACCTGTATTTACACCTGTTCACTAAGATTAGGCCTGTATGTTTACCTGCTTACAAAGACTATACCTGTACTTACTGTACACCTGTTTACTACGATTAGGTCTGTATGTTTACCTGTTTACTATACCTGTACTATACCTGTACTATACTATACCTGTTTACAAAGACTATACCTGTATTTACACCCATTTACTAATATTATGCCTGTATGTTTACCTGTTTACTAATATTACACCTGTACTTCCACCTGTTTACTAAACACTGTTTACTTTTCAGTACCTCCACCAAGGAGGTTATGTTTTTGCTGCCATTTGTCTGACTGTCTGTTTGTTTGTTGTCATGTTTTACAGTATGTCAGTATTGTCACTGCCTCGAGGTGATTCTTGTTAAAGTTATTTCAGGGGTTACCTCACAGTTCATAAAAACGCTTTTGCACACCTCTGTAATTTTGACAGGTGCATAGGATAACATCCCAGTAAGACTGTCAATTTGTAAAAAAGAACATCCTGCACACTATCTTATCCACCAGCAAACTTTAATAGGCTACAACGTTTCGGTCATCAGACCCTGAAGAAGGTCTGATGACCGAAACGTTGTAGCCTATTAAAGTTTGGTGGTGGATAAGATAGTGTGCAGGATGTTCTTTTTTACAAATTGACAGGGGTTACCTCACAAAAATAAAAAAAATTAACATGGTAAATCCCATTGACTAAATAAAAAAACGTGGGGGGGTTGAACTGCTCGCCGGAGGTTCTCAGATTCTACTGAGAATTGCAAGTGGTTGCTTTTAACGGACTTGTTGAGAAGTATGGTATATAAAATGGGCATATACGTGCATTCCCCATATTGTAAGCCACCAAGGTTTTAAATCTGGGACTGTGTTGTTTGGTCACGTTTTGCGTTATAGTTTTTTTTTTGGCCCTGTTCATAATGACCATGTTTCCAAGAAAATTCATTCAGCAATTAAGCACTGAAACACTGCTGCCCTTTAGAGTTCAGACAGCCACACGCTGGACCGATTGCCTCTCAGATGCAGCTTCCCCGAGCACTCATCACCCCAGCCTGTCTAGTGGCAAATGTGATCTCATTTTAAACTAGAGGAATCCATAATGTGTGAAGTTAATTTAAGGATATAAATGAAATTGCGGGACATAAAGCGCACACGCACAGACAGAGTAGGTGGCTGGGGGTGGGGGGGGGGTGGGGGTGGAGGGCTTGGCAATGGCTAAAAATGGATACTGCTGCTACAGTAGGCTGCTAGAAAAACTCCCTCTCCTCTCTTCTTTGGTCATTTTTTTTTACCATCTTACATTTTTCTGCTGTGAGCATAATAGAAAATGGCCGTCCCTCCGTAATGACTTAATTAACGGGGAGTCGGTGACTATATCGTATCACGTCACACATCTCGGCCATCTCGTGATGTGGGCCGGGTGGGTTGGTGGTCTCCCCACAGTCGAGTCAGGGTCCTTTACATAATCACACTGCCCTTTCACAGATGCCAGAGGCTGAGGCTGAGGGCTGAGGCCGAGGTGTGAATCTCTCTGAATGGAGGAGCCCCTCCGCCGCCGCGGCCGCCCCAGTAATCTCATTATTTCCCATCATCCTCCTGCACCCTGACCTCCGCTAGCGGATATTTATGAGAAGGCATATCCCCACCTGCCTGCCCGCCTGTCTGCTGTGGTCTTTGGCAATAAAGCCCATCCCATAATGATCTTACCTATACACCAACTCTCATCTCTCTCTCAATCTCATCTCTTGTCAATGAGAAAAGGGGTTAAAAAAAAAATATTGTTTCCATGAGATCATCGTCACTGTTGTCATCATCATCGATTTTTACTTGCCTTCCTGAGTCTTCACCTCTGAGTGAATATTTCCCCGCTGAAAACCGAATGCTGCACCGGTGCAGTTATTATCCATGGCAACCATCATTAGACAGCGGCCTTGTCCACCAGCGAGGTTGAGTCTACTAAAAGGTGGCTCTTGAGGTTGTCTCATTGATAGTGGCTCTGGAGGTGGACTGTTTGATGGTGGCTCTCTGTGTCACCATCATTAGACAAGGGTCCTTGGCTGGATGATGGGTCTGGGGGTACTCTCCTTGATGGTGGCTCTGGAAGTTTAATGCTGGAAGATGGCTCTCGAGGTTGATTCTGCTTGAAAGTGGCTCTCGAGGTTTACTCTGCCTGATGGTGGCTCTGGAGGTTGAGCACAGAGAGCACTGACGAAGGCAGAACCCTGAAACGTCTGCTCTACTCTGCTCTCAGACAAAATTAAACAGAACTCCTTGTGCTTGACCTTAGTGTCTTTTTCAATGTGCGAACCTGCTCTTACTTCTGGCTCTCGAGGTTTACTCTGCCTGATGGTGGCTCTGGAGGTTGACTCTGCTGGATGGATGGTGGCTCTGGAGGTTCACTGCTGATGGGTGGCTCTCGAGGTTGACTGCTAAAAGGTTGCTCTGTGTCACCCTTGGTTAAAGGGGTCCTTCCGCTAAAAACACTTTGATTAGCTCTATTTACAATGTGGTGGGTCACAACAAGCAGTATATGCATGCAGCATTCCAAGACGTGAAATTCGACCCTCATGGTTTTACTGGTCATTGAAGGGTCGAGCTAACCAAAATGAGCGGATCAGAGCATGCTAAACCTATCTACGTCACTAGGTCGTAAGCCCCGCCCAGAGCCATGTATGGCACGCCAACATCCCAGAGGAAGAACAGTGGACAGAAGCTAGGTGAGTGAAAGACTAATTTGCCCAATCAGAGGTGCTTTATTGACACGTCATGGATATTCACGAGGGACACTGGAAAAGCCAGTCGTTCAACCACTAGACCTGTTATAGCTTACAGAAAACAGCGTCAAACAAGAGATCTAGGACATAATTTTTTACAGAAATGACGCACAATGCAGTCAACCATAGTGGCGCCACAGAAATATGAATAAAAATAACGATGAAAGGACCCCTTTAAGAAAAAGAGATTCATGAGATCATCTTCATCGTCATCATCATCATCGATTTTACTTTGCCCTCCTAAGTCTTCACCTCTGAGTGAGTGTTGACTCTGCTTGATGGTGGCTTTGGAGGTTGTCTCTGCTAAAAGGTGGCTCTCTGTGTCACCCTTGCAGTGGCGGTTCTATAGTGTTTTACGCCCCGGGCGAGACCACCTCTCAGCCCCCCACAATGAGGCAGAGAGACGCGCTGCTTCTTTGGCTCACCAGGGCGGCGCCAATGTGCCGATTGCAGCGATATGACACACAGAGCTTTTTATTTTATTATTATTTTTTGTGCCCAAGAGCTCGTGGCGCCCCCCACGAAATGCCCGTGCCTAAAACCGCTACTGCACCCTTGGCCCCCATCATTACACAAGTGTCCCTGCAGGAGCTTCACCCTGCTGGAAGGTGGCTCCCTTTTGCCTCCTCATGCCTTTCCCATGATGCTTGGTGAGTGTCTAAACCTCGTGCGATGGTGGCAGTGTGCTGCTGTGCTCCAAGCTGCTTCTCCACAGATGGTGTGAAGCTGAGCATACTGCTGAGCATACTGGAGCATACTGATCTGTTACCTCACTGCTTCACTCAGGCTTCTGGCAGTGGGGTGATGACGCCGGTGGTGTTGTGTGTGTCGTGTGTGTGTGTGTGTCGTGTGTGTGTGTGTGTGTGTGTGTCCTGTGTGTGTGTGTGTCCTGTGTGTGTCCTGTGTGTGTCCTGTGTGTGTCCTGTGTGTGTGTGCGTGTGTGTGTGTGTGTGTGCGTGTGTGTGTGTGTGTGCCTGTGCATGAGTAGGTGTGTTTATGTATGTGTGTGTGTGTGTGCCTGTGCATGAGTAGATGAGTAGGTGTGTTTATGTATGTGTGTCTGTTTTTATGAAGTAGCAACGCTCCAGGTTAAACAATGAAGCCAATACTGAACATTCTAAAGGTGCAATACCTCACACGTCCACTGGGGACCGGCTGCAGAAACGAGCGACTGCCTGTGGTTAAAAAAGTGTACAGGCGGTACAGTTGTCAATTTGCTGAGTTTTAAAAATAGATACATCATTCTACTGAGAAAAACTAATCAGCGCAAGGTTAGGGGTACCTGTCTGATAGGTGTTTCTCCTGCCACCTGGTGTATGTTCTGT
>CM059268.1:4575886-4578386 GCA_030347295.1 Setipinna tenuifilis | reverse complement strand
GTGTGAAAGCACCCTAAGAGCAAGGAGGAAGTGTTAGTGTCAGACTCAGGAAGTGTTAGCGTCAGACACAGGAAGTGTTAGCATCAGACCCAGGAAGTGTTATTGTCAGACTCAGGAAGCGTTAGCGCCAGACTCAGGAAGTGTTAGCGTCAGACTCAGGAAGTGTTAGCGTCAGACACAGGAAGTGTTAGCGTCACACTCAGGAAGTGTTAATGTCAATGAAGTGTTAGCGTCAGACTCAGGAAGTGTTAGCGTCAGACTGAGGAAGTGTTAGCGTCAGACTGAGGAAGTGTTAGCGTCAGACTCAGGAAGTGTTAGCGTCAGACTCAGGAAGTGTTAGCGTCAGACTCAGGAAGTGTTCATGTCAATGAAGTGTTAGCGTCAGACTCAGGAAGTGTTAGCGTCAGACTCAGGGAGTGTTAGCGTTGGTGTATCTGTGACCTCTGACCTCTGACCCCGGTCCTCAGGGGGGTCCTCAGAGGGGCAGCAGGAGGGTTCCCCAAAATTGTTGGATAACAACATTGGGTAACACTTTTTTATAAAGCTTGTATATATAAAATTTTATAAACATATTTATAAAGGGTTATAATGCCTTCATAAAGCTTAATAATGGTTAAAATTATTAACTATTAATTCCTACCCATATCTGCACTTGTAGGCAAGGGAAGCTTTATAACCCAAGAATGCACTGTGTCACTTTAGGTTGGAAAAGGGCTTATGACATAGCATTATAATGTACAGCCATGATATGTACAATGGATGCATTGTAAGCCTTTATGAATGCGTGTATAGTGTCTTATAAATACAATCTTCATAGAAAGCGTTACTTAACATTGCTCCACCACCCCATAAAAGGAATAGTGAAAGAATAAAAAATCCATAAATATATGAATCAGCAATAGTTATCTTTTAATGGCTTTGCATTCTATGTAGCATTACAAAGTACTTTTTCATCATGGCCCGTTTCAAAAAGCAACACAATGGTATAGCCTACAGTATGTAATATATTACAGTATGTAATATAAGGCATGTAATATTTAGTGGACAACGCAATGTTGAAGCCTAGTCAATATGTAATAGGGGGGCCCTCCGCTGTTTCTCCATCAGCCAAGGAGTCCTTGGCCTGAACAACATTGACCTCCGCTTTATTGTGTGAGATCTTAACAGAAACTAATGGATGCCCACATACAGTATCACACGTGTGATTGTATCTCTTTCATGTGAAAAATAGCTTGTAGCTTTCTCTGACATCTCTCACATCAGACTTGACTCATTTGCCACACGTCATTATCCTAACAGCCAGCGTGTCAGAGCAGCATTCCTCATTCGTATGCTCATGTGGCATTGACGAAGCTAGCCGTGTGTGTGTGTGTGTGTGTGTGTGTGTGTGTGTGTCTCATTCGTGTGCTCATGTGGCAATGACGAGAGCTTCCTCTGCACACACATCACACTTCCTCATAATAATAATAAATGTTTATTGGATGATATCTGCTGTCTGCTCTTGTGGTACTAAGTGGATATGAGTTGAAGCCAGCCGTGTGTGTGTGTGTGTGTGTGTGTGTGTGTGTGTGTGTGTGTGTGTGTGTGTGTGTGTGTGTGTGTGTGTGTATGTGCCTGCGCCTAAACGTGTGTGAGCGTGTGTGAGCGTGTGTGAGCGTATGTGAGCGTGTGTGTGTGTGTGTGTGTGTGTGTGTGTGTGTGTGTATATGTGCCTGTGCCTGTGCCTGTGTGTGTGTGTGTGTATATGTGCCTGTGCCTGTGCCTGTGCCTGTGCCTGGGTGTGTGTGTGTGTGGTACGCATGTGTGTACAGACACTAGTGTGTGTGTGTGTGTGTTTGTGTGTGTGTATATGTGTATATGTGCCTGCGCTTGTGTGTACAGACACTAGTGTGTTGGTGTGCTGCTCTAAGTGTGAATGGGCGCATCATTAGGTCTGTCTCCCTGGGTAACAGATGGAGACATTCCCATCCCAAGCCCTCAGCAAACAATCTGCTCGTCCTCACGGCCCCGTGGCTTCGTTAACACATCACACCCTTCCCTCCCCTCCACTCCCCTTCCCCTCCCCTCCTCTGCTCTCCTCTGCTCTGCCTGCGTGTCCGTACCAGTCACTGCATCCACACAGACCAGCTTAATCCGACTGTAAACGGATCGGAATCGTATCGAATTCATGTGCACAGGCTAAAGATCGTATAGGGACTGGATTTGTGAATCTGATAGGAACCCCTGACTTAAGTCGATGTTAATCCGCTTGGTGCCGCCTTGTGCACGGTATCGTATCGGATTCGCGTACTGCACATGTATCAGTCATTAAAGCGTCCCACCCCACCCTGCCCTGCCCTGCCCTACATGCGTCTGGGTCTCCTTCCCAGTGCCCCCCCCCCCCCCACCCACAGACACACATTACCACATTACTGCCTACAACACTCTTACCTCTGTCTCGCAGGAATAAGGCAGAGCTTATTGACTTCCCATCTGTTGCAATGTAGAAGCCTAGTCAGTA
>CM059268.1:4563386-4568386 GCA_030347295.1 Setipinna tenuifilis | reverse complement strand
ATTCTTTGGTACTTTTTAATTTGTTTGTTAGTGTTGTGGGAATTGTTAGTATTATTTGCCATTTTACTGAGCTTTGTTTTTTAGTTTTTATGTACAGAAGGTCTTTTTTTGCGGGTTTTTGAAAAATTATCATTAGTGCTTTTGCGCACTGGGTTATTGCACATTATTGCACATTGCTTTGTTTACATAAAAAAATGATAGAAAAATTATATATATATATATATATATATATATATATATATATATATATATATATATATATATATATATATATATATATATAGACTACACTATTACTTTGTTTACATAAAAAATACTAACCTATACTCTTGTCACGAGATTTTTCCACCTTAATTGGGTGTTTAGAACTCGAAAATTCTTTCTCTCCAAATGGTGTCCTTTTATAATTTCAGTAAAAAATGGTATTATGCACCTTATATTTTTGTGAAGCTATAATCGTCGTCACAGATGTCAGTCATTGTTGTCAAATGTGTTTGCCACCCGAAGACTTTGCCCGTGGTGCCTCCATTGAGTTTTTGTATATTTTACAAATTAATAGCCATGAAACTCTTTTTTTATTTCCCTATAATTGATGACCTCCTCTGTTTTTAACCTCGCTCAACAGCCAAATGCTTTTAAACATAGTGGGCGCCTTGAAAGCCCTCGCCGCTTGTGTAAAGACGATTCATTATCCCCCTCCAGCTGTAGGCTACGGTGCTCTCGGAGAGACTGAAAAGTGCCTGCGGCCCAGTTGTCCTATTGGTTTGTCACGACCGGGGCTGCCTCCGCAGCCGCTGGCCCGGCATTGTTGTCGGCTAAATGGGATCATGAATGTCTAAAAGGTGCCGGAGAGTGAACTGAAAATCATTTTCACAAGTGGATGATTACCCCTGCAACATGTTAACAGAACTCCCTCAGAATGGCCCAAATTTCACAGACTGAATTCATTGCTCTTTCAACCTTGACTGGGGGCTTTCTGTCTCTCCTCCTTGTAACTCGTCTCCCTTTCAAAAGTGCCTCACGTATTGATTTGTCTAACCCACCCAACCAACCCCTCACCACCACACCATCTCTCTCTGTTTCTCTCTAGCGCCTTTTTAAATGTTGTGAGTGGAGGTTTATAAATGTCTTCTGTGGTTAATTACTTATTTATATCCGTAATTCGTGGGAATTAAGGCAACCAACCGCCATTCCTACATACGTTGATAGCGTTTTTTCATGATAACGTTAGATTTATGTAACCATTCATATTTGAAGGCCCTCTATCATTTTCCCTCCTTTTTACCACATTTCTGGTGATTTTAGAAATGTAATTGTATTGGTGTTATACATTTTATGGGCCGAAGCAAGGCTGCGAGCACACGACAAGACATTCAAAAAAAAAAAAAAAGCGGATAAAATATTAGCAGCTCACACAGCTTTGCACTTCTATTCCCAGGTATTTGTATGCACTTGGCCAGCGAGTTTGGAAGAGATGGAAAAGGCGATATTTTGTCCTTGTGCAGGTACACTGCTTTTCTCACATTTCAGTGCAACAAGATGACGTTACTTTAACTCACATATATTATTCGGTAGCCTACTCGTGGTGCAGTGTGGGATAGGCTACGGGCACGTCGAAAAGACAGAGCAATTTCCAGGATTTTGATTTTTTTTTATTTTTTTTTCTGTTGATCCCTAGTCTTCCTTAATTCAGTTTAGTCGTTAGAAGAAGAAAAACACTGATCTTAACCAGTTGCTCCGTCAAATGTTTAGGTCCAGTCAACTCTATTGATTTTATTTTTCCAGGTCAGTCAATACACGTTCGCTATGTGCAGCTACCGGGAGAAGAAGTCCGAGCCGCAGGAACTGATGCAGCTGGAGGGCTACACCGTAGACTACTCCGACCCCCAACCAGGTGTGGTGAGGTGTGGTGTGGCGAGGCCATGTGCACTGTTCTGTTCGTAGAGAGTGTCTCCAAGAATTTGGAAAAAATAATCTAATAATTGAGTAAAGTCCACGACATCTAGACATTAACGTTAACACACAAAGCACAAAAAATATAGGGATCTAGTAACAACATCTCGTGTATTTTCTTTTTCTCTTTCGTCCTCATCATTAAGTGAGTCATGCAACACATTTTTTTAAGTTGTATAAATGCAATGGGGCTGCATACAACAGAAAAAATGAAACATACACAACTCTTTAAAGCACAGGGTAATAATTTAATTTAATTTAATTTAATTGATAAATAGGGTGTTTTTTTATAATCAGTCATTTTTAATGGCTGGTGTAAATTTCAAAAATAATTAGATTATCTTCATATGTTAATCTTCAAAGTGTGAAACCAACAACAAAGTATTGTAGTGTTTGGGCATCTATATACAGATAAAAATCCCAGGTGTTATTTTAACACCACTAGGAGAGAAGACACCTCTTTAAAATATTCTGTCTATGTAACAGTTCACCATTAACAAAGCACATGAACCTTTAAATGAACCATGAAATTATACAGGCAAGTGTTTATTGACAGTAAAGGTCTTGAAATCTCTAAAAAATGTAAAAATGTTTAGTCAGTGAAATTAGTGATTGTTTGTCTAAAGCTGTGCATGGGGAGGGGGGAGTAAAGTGCATAGGATATATAGTGTGTCACAAAAGTGAGTACACCCATAACAATTTTGTACTTTTTTAATTATATCTCTTCATGGGAGAAGTCGAAAGATATAACACTTTTACAATGTAAAGTAGGCAGTGTACAGCTTACACCTACTTTACATTGTATCAAAGTGTTATATCTTCAGACTGTAGTTTGAAAATCGTGCATATATTTAATTCCACTCCAATGGCCGCTGCGTCTCTGCGCTGGTGTGTGTGTGTGTGTGTGTGTGTGTGTGGGTGTGTGTGTGTGGGTGGGTGTGTGTGTGTGTGTGTGTGTGTGTGTGTGCGTCTCTGTGCTGGTGTGTGTGCAGGTCTGCAGGGTGGGCGCATGTTCTTCAGCGCAGTGAAGGAGGGCGACCAGGTCGTGTTTGCGAGCGATGACGAGCAGGACCGCGTGCTCTGGGTCCAGGCCATGTACCGGGCCACCGGACAGTCCTACAAGCCTGTCCCTCCCGCACAGAACCAGCTCCAGAACTGCCGGGCCGGAGGTCCAGCACGGGACGCCCCTGTCTCCTTGCTCAGTAGGTGCCGAGGGGACACACCTGTCACCCACCAGTCATACACACACTCACTCACATGCATACACACTCACTCACTCACATGCACACACACTCACTCACTCACTCACATGCACACACACTCACTCACTCACATGCACACACTCACTCACGTCTCCTTGCTCAGTAGGTCCCGATGGGGCAAACCTGTGATCCACCAGTCAAGCATACACTCACTCACTCACTCACTCACCTGCATACTGGAGTAGGGACACCTCAGACCGGGTGGCTTAAAAGACATGTGTAATCATGTGTGATCTATCTATCTATCTATCTATCTATCTATCTATCTATCTATCTATCTATCTATCTATCTATCTGTCTATCTGTCTGTCTGTCTATCTGTCTGTCTGTTTGACTGTCTGTCTGTCTTGGACTTTGACTTTGTCTATCTATCTATCTATCTATCTATCTATCTATCTATCTATCTATCTATCTATCTATTTCTCTGTCTGTCTGTCTGTCTGTCTGTCGATCTGTCGATCTGTCTGTCATCTATCTGTCTGTCTGTCTGAAATCCATTTTCTTCTGTCTGTCCTGCGGTTTTGACTGTTGTACAGGAATGTGTGTAAAATAGACCTATTTATTTATTTATGTATGTATGTATGTATGTATGTATGTATGTATGTATGTATGTATGTATGTATTTAACTGCACGTCCTTATAAGGCATTATAAGCATGTGTAGGGCATGTGTAGTGTCCTGCTCCCTGTGCTGTTTCCAGAGCTGAGCAGTATTGACACCTGGCCAACCCAAGTCTGTAATCCAGTTCCACAGGTTGGTTCCAGCCATTCACTGCAATGAGCTGAGTCTAATTTGCTTCAGCCAGGTAGAGGAGTTCATTAGTGAAACACCTGCATTAGGTGCACAGGTAGAAGTGTGATTTGGAATATGTGCTATTACACTGTAGCATATGAATTCAGGCTGTCCATCGCTGAATATTAAAATGTAAGCTGAGGGAAGAAGAAATAAACTCCTGTTAACTTTAATAGTTGCAGTTGTGAGGTAAAGTTTAAAGTTGTGCTAAGAAGAAACAATTTAGATGAATGTCTTTTTTTCCTGTCAGAGCAGTCAAGTATGAAACTGTCTTCTGCTAAATGACATTTCTGTAGGCTGCTGTATTTAGAGATTTTTAAAAATGATGTGAAATATGGCACACACATACGTACACTAAAATGGATCAGTACGTCACCCCCTCATTATATCTGTGCACTCTAAAACTCATCGCTGTCAACCAGCCTGAAACAAATTGAAGAGAACGTGCTGCATAGATTTTTTTTGTACAGTACATTGCTTTAACTTGCTTTATTTTCTTTGCACAACTTTCTAAAGTATCGTGACCATATGTTAGTTAAACACTGCAGGACAAACCAACGCAAAAACATCTACAGCAGGCACGTCGTGTTAATATTTTTATGTGTGTGTGTTTTTCTTTGTGAGTGTCTTTAAAGTATTTTTAAGTGTGCTGTAAGCAAGCAGCGCTGTGGACGGTATAGCTTGTCTCCTCCACCGCTGTCTGTGTGACAGGAGCCTGGCCATGAGAAACACAGCACACGTTTGTAAATATTGATTGGGGGGGGCGGGGGTGTGTGTGTGTGTGTGTGGGGGGGGGGGTGTGTCGCAGAGCCCGCGAGCGTGTGTTTGTGAGTATATATGTGCGTGTGTGTGTGCGTATGCTTGTGTGTGCGTGTGTGTGTGCGTGTGTGCATGCGTGCATGTGTGTGTGCGTGTGCGTGTGTGCGCGTGTGTGCGTGTGTGCGCGCGTGTGTGTGCGAGCGTGTGTGTGTGTGTGTGTGTGCGAGCGTGTGC
>CM059268.1:4515886-4555886 GCA_030347295.1 Setipinna tenuifilis | reverse complement strand
ATGTGTGTGTGTGTGTGTGTGTGTGTGTGTGTGTATGTGTGTGTGTGTGTGTGAGTGTGTGTGCGTGCATGTGTGTGTGTGTGCGGTATTGAGAAGGTATCTATTGTACAGACTGGGACCGACTAGTTAACGCACCATATGGGCTCATCTACTCACTCCAGAGACACACACACACACACACACACACATACACACAAAGACAAACACACACACACACACACACACACACACACACACACACACACACACACACACACACACACACACACACACACATATGCATGCTGTCAAATGAGAGACTGGCATTACCAGTCATGCTCTCCCCTAATATAATCACACCCCCATCTCTTCTCCCGTAATGATGCATAAGTGGAGCCTCACACACCCCCTCCTGCGCCAGACAACACCCCCTCAATTAGCCCCCCCCGCCCCCCAGGAACACACCTTATAGGTGTGGGGACGAGACGAGGACTCCATCACACCACAGTCGGCGGTCTTTAAGACGATTATGAGCCTGGAATGGAGGGAGGGATGGATAGAGGGATGGATGGATGGATGGATGTATGGATAGATGGATGGATAGATGGATAGATGGATGGACGGATGCATGGATGGATGCATGGATGGATGGAGGGATGGAGGGATGGATGGATAGATGCATGGATGATGCATGGACGGATGCATGGACGGATGGATGGACGCATGGATGGATGGATGGATGGATGGATGGATGGATGGATGGATGGATAGATGGACACATGGATGCCCCATTCAGATTAGAGCTGCTGGTGGATGTATGTGTAGAGGCCGCACTCTGGGACTGAATCTCGTGGCTTTGCTGTGGTGAATCAGAGCCATTAGGACGCTAAACGGCTTTTAATGCTCGCCATCTCCTCTGAAGGGTTACAAGTTGATGAATGATAAACTTGACATGGCGATTGCAATATGTTCTGTGCGAGTGTGTGTGTGTGTGTGTGCGTGTGTGTGTGAGTGTGTATATGTGTGTGTATGTGTGTGTATGCGTGTGTGTGTGCGTGTGTGTGCGTGTGTGTGTGCGTGTGTGTGTGCGTGTGTGTGTGTGTGTGTGTGTGTGGTATGTGGAAACGTATAGAAACTTTTCTGCTGCCGCCCACTGTGAGACCCCTGTCGGCGGGCACGCTGGCCCTGCATTGGTCGAGGGAGACGGAGTGGTGCGGTGTGGTGTGGTGCGGCATGGCGAAGCTCGTTAATGATTAATTGAGCGGTCATCGGCGAGGCGTGAGGCAGCCATCTGTTTGTCACGCCGGAACATCTTGTCACATGCTGCCAGCGCCCGTCTGATCCTCTCCTCTCCTCTCCGCTCGGAGCGAGAGTGAGAGTGAGATATTTATAGAGCCAAACGGGGAAAAAAGAGAGACAAGGAGAGAGAGAAATGAAATATGGAATTACTATATGGATCTGCTCCTCTTGGGGTGAGATATTTATAGACGAGGAAAGGGGAGAGAAATGAAATATGGGAATGCTATTGTTCATCTAAAGAAAAAAGTGACATGAATGGTATGCAGATGACTTAAAAAGAATTGTAGAAGTAATCTGTTTTTTTTTTTGTTAGAATAGTCTTGTTTTATTTCTCACAGAGAAAATCCACAGAATGTTTTCCTGAAGCTAAAGTTGTGGCATTGCACATTCAGTCATGCTTTGCTAAGAGGAACAAAAAATAAACTTGATTCCTATATATTTTCAGTTGAGAGAGTCTACAAACAGGTCTTTTAAAAAGCATAAGGCAAACAGAGTTTGACATTAGAGCATTCACAGGGTGGATTAGACATATTTTCATCTTTTCGTCTTAATCACACTAATCTCTGCCAGTCTCTGCTCTGCTTTAAGAATATTTTGTTGTGTGTCAATGTCCTTTTTTGTTTTTGCATCACAAGCTACGACAAAGAAGATTTTTTGCCATGGCTTAATTCTTAATTACAAATGTACAATAATTGCACAACAGGTAAAGATGCCCTCACGTCCGGTTTGCACAGCTCAGTTTTAGGGGCATTTAATGGGTGCATAACAAGTCTTCCTCTTTTTTATCTTCATCTGTCACAATCTAAGAATCTTTATCTTCATCTCTCACAATCTAAGAATCTTTTTCTTCATCTCTCACAATCTAAGAATCTTTATCTTCATCTCTCACAATCTAAGAATCTTAACCTTTATCTCTCACAATCTAAGAATCTTTATCTTCATCTCTCACAATCTAAGGAAGTGAAATTACAAATTGTAACACTCACACTGCAGGAGAGGTTGACGTGACCCCAAGTCCTCTCTGTTGAGTGTTAGCGAGACAGTTGGCTGGGAGCGCAGTGCCCTTCCTCAGCGCGTGTGGCAGCTCCGCAGGCACCTGGCTCCAGAGACGTGTTAATTTGTTAGCATTCCTTCGGAGAGGCTCCGTAATTAAGTTTGTAAGATTCATGCCTAATTTAGTTATCATGCGCGGCACGGGGAAGCTAATGACTAGCGATCATCCGCCACCTTCGCAGCATAATGTGTGACATTTTTGCCAATGAATTAATTGTTTGTGTTTAACCTTGGACTCGTAGGTGTTAATTTTGGAATACTTCATGATTTTTTTTTTTTTTTTTAACAAAGTTGTCAAATGTAACATTTTTCATTGGTGTGAAACACTGTATCCACCTGAACACAGAACACGCAAAGTGGTCAATACAGATTTTCTTCTGGGAGATTTCTTTGTTTTTTTTTTCCCTACTAAAGCTAGAGCTTTGAAAGCAGTGAAACTTGCTGTGAAATAGTAGCTCAGGACCTGCTTTCTTCCAGTATGCCACTGGAATCATAGAAATGGGCTATCTGCAACATGGTACAGACGGATTCTCAGCTTTAGATATGAAAATAATAAAAGATTTTATTTACATTAAACGTTTCATACAGAAGAAGCAGCTGAAAATGCTGAACAAGAAATAAAAAGGAAAACAAAAAGCTAAATAAGCTAATGAAAGAGAGTTTGAGTCAGAACCCCCTGTGATGGGTGAAAATATATAATGATACCGTATTAAAAAACCCATTGTATTTTATAGTTTAAGCCTTAAAATACCCCTCCCACATGCTGTATAAATATATTTACTGTGTGTGTTATTGAATTATTGCTGCTTTTTAATCAATATTTATATTTCACAATACAGTTATCATAAAAATTATAATATTGTTCTGTATTGTTTCTTTAGCATGCATAGTGACATAGCATGCATATATTAAAATGGAAAAAAACAACCTGCGATAAATATAAATATAGCATGCGTGCGAGAGGTGAACTGTGATATAGTGGGGGATCACTGTACAAATAAACGTGCCTTCCCTTGTTTCTCAGGGCTTGTTTAGCCTGGGCCTAGTGTAGAGAGCAGGAGAATAGCATGCCTTTTATTGACACTATACACACGTACAGTGTACACTGCACACCTGTGTGATCAGATTGAAAGCAACTCCAGTACACACATGTAATTGTATGTATGTGCCCCCGTGTGTGTTGCCTGTGTGTGTGTGAAATGTGTAGACCAGCCCAGGTGTACAATAATAATAATAATAATAATAATAATAATAATAATAATAATAAAAGTGTTTTTGTATAGCACAATTCATACAAGATGTAGCTCAAAGCGCTCCAACAGTTTGGCAGGAAAAACACAAGGCCGCATTTAATGGAATATTTAGGTATAGGAAGAAATGTGCCCAGGTGTATGTTGCCTCTATGTGTAAAATGTGCTGCCCAGGACAGGTGTATATACCCAGGTGTTTGTGCTCAGGTGTGTGTGCTCAGGTGTGTGTGCTCAGGTGTTTGTGCCAAGGTGTATGTTACCTCTGTGTATGAAATGTGCCATACAAATAAATGTCCCTTGCCTTGTAGGGCTTTAACACGGCCCAGGTATATGTGCCCAGGTGTTTGTGCCCAGGTGTATGTTGCCTCTCTGTATGAAATGTGCGGTGCAAGTAAACGTGCCTTACTTTTCCTTGCGTTGCAGGGCTGGTTCAGCCCAGGCCAGGTGTTTGTGCTGGACGAGTATTGTGCCCGGTATGGGGTGCGGGGCTGCCACCGGCACCTGTGCTACCTGAGGGACCTGCTGGAGTTCATGGAGAAAGACATGATGGTGGACCCCACCCTCCTGCACTACAGCTACGCCTTCTGTGCCTCGCACGTCAACGGGAACAAGTACGTACAGTAGGCACTCCACACCACTCACTAGTTGAATAGGGAATAACAGGCACAGGAGAAATCCTACAGTATGTGGATGCATGATTACATCTTTGGTCATTTGAGTAGTAGTAGAGTAGAGTAGAGTAACTTTATTGATCCCACTCACTAGTTGCCAATAAGTATGTACTCTAAGCACTCTACACCACTCACTAGCTGGCAATAAGTATGTACTCCAAGTACTACTCCACACCACTCCCTAGCTGGCAGTAAGTACGTACAGTAAGCACACTACACTACACTACACTACTCACTAGCTGGCAGTAAGTACGTACAGTAAGCACACTACACTACACCACACCACTCACTAGCTGGTAATAAGTATGTACTCTAAGCACTACTCTACACCACTCACTAGCTGGCAGTAATAGGCACAGGAAGACTCCTACTGTAGTGTACTGTATGTGGATGCATGATTACATCTTTGGTCATTTGTCAGTTTGCTCAACATGAGTGTCTCACACATGAATCAACATACTGAAGCATCATAAATTTACCATGAATCACAGTCATGGATGGATGAATGGATAGATGGATAGATGAATGGATGGATGGATAGATGGAGAATATTACATTGAGAACTACATCAGAGCTGGTAAACCTGGTATACATTTCATGAAGACAAAATGGCCTGCCTTGTAAAGTCAGTGTATTCCTTTTTTCACACGTGCTGATTTTCACATGCTTTAGTCACCACAAAAGCGCTTTTTTAAATCCTCCATGCCAACTGCTCTGCTTGCACAGAATAATTCGGCGATGACAAAGTGTGTGGTGCCGCACTGTGTGTGTGTGAGAGGCAGAGAGCGTGTGTGTGTGTGTGTGTGAGACACGGAGAGCGTGTGTGTGTGTGAGACACGGAGAGCGTGTGTGTGTGTGAGACACGCAGAGCGTGTGTGTGTGTGTGTGTGTGTGTGTGTGTGTGTGTGTGTGTGTGTGTGTGTGTGTGTGTGTGTGTGTGTGTGTATGTGTGTGTGTGTGTGTGTGTGTGTGTATGTGTGTGTGTGTGTGTGTGTGTATATGTGTGTGTGTGTGTGTGTGTGTGTGTGTGTGTGTGTGTGTGTGTGTGTGTGTGTGTGTGTGTGTGTATATGTGTGTGTGTGTGTGTGTGTGTGTGTGTGTGTGTGTGTGTGTGTGTTTGTGGGAGACACGGAGAGAGGCTGGTTGAGGCTGCCATGTTCTCCGCTCCCAGTCGGTGCATGCCTGACTGCTCTTCTGCCGAGTTAGCGGCTCGCTAAGATAACTGAAAGCAATTAAAGGCTAATTACATACTGTGCAGGGACGAGTGTGAACTACACGCTACACGCTACACGCTACACGCTCTCATCCGCTCCGCTCCTCCGTCTGCTGCTCCAGGTACCCCTCACACGAGGCAGTCTGGCCCTCTCTTCATTTGGCCAATTATACATATCAACTACCTTTCCCAAAGAAGAGTGTGTATGTATTTGTTTTTATATATATACATACACACATTTTTTGTAACATTTTGTACTTTTTTTTCATGTAAGTTCCACAGCCAAAAAACACTAAATGTATTTTTCATGTACTGGTCATGTAAATGTATTTGTAATTTTATGTAATTTTCATGTAATAGTCTACAATACATCATCAAATACAGTGGCATTTTATTGTTATGATGAATGTGACAAAAAAAGAAAAAGGTTCCCCTCTCCATGGAATTGCCTCAACTGCATTTGTCAATATCCGCTTATTCTCACTGTGGGTTTTGCTGTAATTCGCACGTCTTGTACATCTCGCGTGAGCGCTGACGCAAGGTGACGTAATTGCTGGAATTCTGCGTTCGTTTGCTAAATGCGGGCCACTGTGTCTACAGTGGTGCTTGCATGTCCAAAATGAATGGATCATGTGCAGAAACAGGCAAACTAATCAACTAAAACCAAACAGTGGAATGTCTGCACTCTGATTTTAGCACTCCAAAACCGATGTTCTCAATATGAAACAAAAAAAGAAAAAATTGAAATGAATGGTTCATGTTATTTCAGTTTGAGAAATGCATGAAATGACATGTGCAGTGCCATGTGTAGTGTGCAGATTATGCATGTATGAATAAGCCACTGGTGGTAGTCATAAAGAGGCTGGCCGGTTGGCTGGTTAACTCCCCTCTGACCATCATGTATGTGTCCTGTCCCTCTCCAAACCATTAGGTCTCCACTTAGAGGAAATCAGGCCCTATTTGACTCCCACCACCACCACCACCCCACCCCCACCCCGCTAAACACACACGCATGTGCCGTCTCCCTTTGTTGGCTAATTTAGCCAATTAGGGACAGTAATGATTAGCCTCTCCAGCTAATCAGCGTGTATAAATGAGGGAGATTGCTGGAATTGGCTTTTTGTCAGTCGGAGCCCTCATTTGAATAATTATTGCCTATTCAGGGCGGATGCTGATGGAGAGAGGGGGGCAGGGGGGGTGGGGGCATCTGAGAGGGAAGCGTACTGTAGGACTCATCGTCAGCACAGATGAAGTCCATCGCTGCCCTGTCTGCCCTACAATGCCAAAAACTACACATTTTCTCAAGACTGAGTTTAGACTGTAAACTGACTTCATAACACCTCTTTCATCTTGTGACTAAGTACCTTGATTGCTGGGAAGGGAGCAACAAAGGGACGGTATAGACAATACCCTCATTATCTACGTACTGCAGCACTCAAGGATGTTACAAACACCCAGTACACATAGGGACACAGCAACAACTTCATATCACAACAACATTTTTGGATGGGATTGTGTGCTTCAGTGTGACTATATGTCTTCCATGATGCATTCTTACTTGGGCAAGAAATGCATCTTAACACGGACATTAGGGGGGTTTAGAATACATGTCAGTAACTTTTCTTGTGCTTTGGAGGAATCACTTTCACTTTTTTGGCCACCAGTGGTCCCCCCATCATGCTAGCGAAACCGTCTTCACACATTAGATGTGATGGCCGCCTCTCTCCTCTCCGCTCCTCTCCTCTCCGCTCTCCGCTGACACGGGCGGCTTCAGCAAGGCTCGCTGACCACGCCGCAGACGTGCAGGTGTGTGTGCCTTCTGTCCGTGTGGACAGACAGGTGTGTGTGTGGACAGACAGGTGTGTGTGTGTGTGTGGATGGGTTGAGGCGTTGACGGGTGGGATGGCTGGCGGGCGAGTGTGTGTGCGGGCAGCGTGGGTTTATGCTTGTGGTCAGCTCACTGGTGGAGACTGACAGCACAGACATAATCGCCAGCACAACTCCTTCTCACCTGTCAGTTCACATAGCAGCCGTCTGATACCTGCCTCCCATGCATACACACCCAATGTGACAGCACCACACACACAGATACGCACACACACACAAACACACACACACACACACACACACACAAACACACACACACACACACACACACACACACACACACACACACACACACACTTCCCATCGCAGTCGTTTGCTACCTGCCTGCCAAGCATAGCCACCCAATGCGACAGCAGCGTTTTACGCCAGTCCACCACACACACACACACACACACACACACACACACACACACACACACCACAGACACAGACACACACATACGCAGACCACACACAAGCCCCCATACACCCATACACACCACACACACACACACACACACACACACACACACACACACACCTCCACACAGTACACATATACACACACACCCTTACACACACACACACACACACAAGCTTACACCCCCCTCCCCCCACACACACAGACACACACACACAACACCTACACAAACACACACACAGACACACACACCTCCTGCCACCCATCCCCTCCCACCCATCACTGTCTCACACAGACACAGACACACACACACACACACGCGTGCTTGTGGAAATGTCCGTTTGGTAGAACCAGTGAACAACTCTTCAACATAATTAAATCCGTTTATGATTCTGGTATCTGTTTTTACCCGTCATTAGTCCACACACACAAACGTGTGTGTGTGTGTGTATACACATCCACACCACACACACTCGAACGTGACGCTAAACACACATTTGCTTACACCATGGATGGTGGCTTCAGTCACAAACATAACAAAACACATAAAAAAAGAAACATATTTACACAGAGTATTTATAGGGTGTGTGTTTATGTGCTTGTGTGTTTGCCTTGTGGGCTTCACTGCGCGTGTTTTAGTGTTGGTTTGGTGCTTGTTGCACTCAAATGTTGCATTTCTAGTCCTGATCCAAAAGCACCTTTAGTCCTACACTGAAACAGTAAATAAGTATTTATTTATAATTATTTTAGACTGCATTTAAACACAAATCACACTGACCAAAGTGCTGTACATGGTACATTAGCTAAGAAATAAATAAAATAGAAGAAAATAAATACACCAAGAAATCAGTGATTTAAGCTCAGATGACATCAAGAGACAACGCTTAATTACAGACATAACAGGGTAAGACAATTAAAACAGGGAAGGCTGGAAAAAGTAAATGTGTTTTGAGGCTGGTTTTGAATACTGTGATGGGAGGGGTTAGGTTGTTGTTTGTTGTATTGTGGTTGTGTGGGCACAATTGTTGTTGTCTGGGTTTATCTCATGCTGTTACCGCATGATGCAGATACATTGTAACAGGTACAGTACAATAATATGTAACCCACAACTCTGCCATTCAGAAAAGGTAATTATTGAAGTCACCTGTAATAGCTGCACAGGTCGAAGCAGGTGTGGGAATAAAATTTATATCATCTGTTAATTATGTATAATCGTCAGGGTTTAATGAATCAAGTTGTGCTTTGTGTAACTTGTGTTCAAACTGCATAGTTGTACCATGCATAGTACAACTATGCAGTTTGAACACACAAGTTACACAAAGCACAACTTGATCCCATTAAACCCTGATGATTATACATAATTAATAGATGATATAAATTTTATTCCCACACAAGTGATTTGGAATGTGCAGCACTAGATTGTACCTTCTGAATCCAGGTGGCCCATCACTACCAGTATGCTTGACTCTACACAGCAAATTCTATAGTGTTAAATCAACTCTGAGAGAGTCAATTTTAACACTATGCCAGTGGTTATTTTGTCCCAGTCTTTGTACTGTTCATTTAACACTCCTCCCTTACATATTTGACTCCCGTACAATTAAATGAACTTTTTGTATTGTAATTTCAACTCTAGTTAACACTTTTTCTGAACACTGGAAAATGAAGTCTGAGGATTTCGCTGTGCATGCACCTGTTGCCAATGTTGCTCCTTCAGTAGCTGAACCCATCACTCATGTGTCCAGCGGCGTCCAGAGCATATTTCTGCCCTCCGCAGCCCTAACTGGCCCTCCTGCTGCAGCTAAACAGGATGTAAAAACAGGGGAAACACTAGTCCTGCGGTCAGGCACAGCCCCTGTCTAGTTGTTATGCCTGCAGTGTTGTCCGACACGGCTCCGGTTTGAATGCGTTTAGATCGATAGCCGGCCGAGGGATGCTGCTGTCGCCATGGCGACTGGCCCCTCCTGGAGACGGGGTAACCCCTGGCAGCCGCAGTGAGGGGGGGTGAGGGGGGGGTCAACGTTCAGCTCGCCTCCGCTGCTCGCGCTTCATTAGGCCCCCACAAAGCACTTAGCCCCGACATGCTGTCGCTACGCGCAACACTCCCACACCCCCACACTCCCTCCTTCTTACCCGCACCCCACACCCCCATCCTCACCCGCAGCCCACCCACACCCCCACACTCCCATACCCCCACACCCCCTCCTTCTTACCCGCACCCCTATTCTTATCCCCGCACCCCCAACACCCACACCTCCACCCCCTCCTTAACCCCACACCCCACACCCCAACATCCCCACACCCCCATCTGCACCCCACCCCCACATCCCACACCCTACACCTCACCACACCACAGCCCCCCCACCCCCATACCCCTATCCTCACCCCCCTATCCTTACCCACACCCCCATCCTCAGTCCCCCAACCCCCCACTCCCATCCTTACCCGCACCCCCACACACCCACACACCCACACCCCACACCCATCCCCATCCTCACCCCCACACCCTCTCCCATACCCACACCCCCATCTTCTTGAACCACTGCCCCATCTAACAGTCAACAGCTGCACTCTGCCCAAAGCCCATGGCAGAGGCGAGGCTGAATTTGGGGGGGTGAGGGCGAGGACCGGGGGGGTGGGGGGGCAGGACCAGAGGGCTTAAAGTTTTAGCTGCATGTCACGGCAGCATGTTTTGCTATTTTGACCAGTATGTTTTGCTATTTTGACCAGTATGACGTTACCATTTTCTCTCTCTCTCTCTCTGATTCTGGCTCGATAACCACCTAACCAACACCCACACGTACTCCTCAACTTGTCCCCCTGCATGTGTACTCTGTAATCTGTCATTTCTATAATCTGTCATTTCTATAATCTGTCATTTCTTTTCATTGTTCTCCTCCTTTGTGAGTTGCTTTGGATAAAAGCAATTGCTAAGTAATGGTAATACTTTTGATACAAAACTAGGTCTGGTGTGTCTATTCTAAGGTTTTGTTTTTCATTCTGAGGCAATGTGTACTGAAGCATTAAAACACCTGTTACATTAACTTTAATTCACTAGGCAATCACTTAGCAGCCCTAAAAATGTTTTCTACCTACTTGTTTTTAAAGTAGATTGGATTGTTATAAAACTTGATAATTATACATTTGTTTTGCTACGTTACCTGTTTTGCCCTTTTCATTTTTTAGCATATTTGACATAGACATAAGATATAATAAGACATATGAATGCCAAATACAAATAGCCACATAATGATGGATGTCTCTGACTTTATTAATCTTTAAAAGCAGCCAGGCACAGTAGTATAAAATTACATTACATGATATTACACTTTTATCCAAAGCGACTTACAAAAAAAGGAGGACCTAAGCTAACAGAGGTGTAGAGGAACACAGAGTAAGCAGACTACCTTTATACATACAAGGAAATGCATGTGCCTAAGTAGTTTCCCAGAGCAGGGACACTGCAGACACACATACGTCCTACTTGGGAACAGGATTAGAGAGTTGGTTTAGAAATACACTAAATGCCACATAAACCACCACACACTATGGCTTTTCTTTGATCTGCTCCTAGAATTTAGAATTAGAATTTACCCACAAAGGCTTTAGAATTTAGAATTTACCCACAAAGGCTTTAGAATTTAGAATGTACCCACAAAAGCTTTATTGATAGACTAGAGATTGTCCAATGCAGCAGTAAGTGACCAGGGGGCCTCTGTGTCTCTGTGGCCACTGGTGAGGCAGCATGGCATAGTGGCCCTCGTTAGAACTCAGACCTCTGGGGGAATGTGGAGCATCTCAATAGCGTATAGCCCACCTCTGGTGCATGTGGGCACAAAAACATACACTCTCTCTTTCTCTCTCTATCTATCTATCTATCTCTCTCTCTCTATCTCTATTTCTATCTGTATATCTCTCTCTCTCTCTATCTCTATTTCTATCTGTATATCTCTCTCTCTCTCTACCTCTATCATTATAACCGTCTCTTTCTGTATCTCTCTCTATCTCTTGCTCTCTCTCTCTCTCTGTATATATATATACATGTATATATATATATCCTATCTATCTCTTTCTCTCTCTCTCACACACACACACACCCATACCTTCACTTCCACTACCATTTTTATATAATTGTGAGTAGAAGAATCAAGAAAATTTAATGAGAACTTATTGCAGTTAATGTTCTTTCAAAACAAAGAACATTAATCACCCAATCACAGAAAAATATCCCTCTTTGCCTGTTGCTTTTCTCTTTCTCACTCATATACATTCTCTCTCTCTCTCTCTCTCTCTCTCTCTCTCGCTTTATCTCTCTCTCTCTCTCTCTCTCCCCTACTGATTCACACGCACACACACGCACACAACAAAATTCCCTCTCAGCCTCCTTTTGTGTTCTTTTGGGATTAGCTAGTTCTTGTCCACAATAAAGGGAAGAGTTTTTTTGAGTGACCGGCTGAATGGACAAACGGGTTTACAAGTTGCTCCTACAAGTGCTGTGGTAAAGAGAGGGGGCTGCTATACAGCTTGGGGCAGGAGGAGGTGGAGGAGGAGAGGGAGGAGAGGGAGGAGGAGGAGGTGGAGGAGGAGGAGAAGGAGGTGGAGGGGGAGGAGAGGCCCTCAATGGCTGCTCAGTAAGCAAACACAATGCCACACAAATCCGCATTGTCTAAATTCTTGTCAAGTCTCGTAATTGCTTGTCAGGACTCGGGATAGTTTTTGCACATCTGAAAAATACGGAGACCTGATATAGTCCGTGGTGTTCGTAATGATCGTTGAGCAGTAGAGAAAAGAAAGAGCTTGATAGCAAAATATATTCATGTCCTCAAAAAGGCCAAGTGGTGAAGCACGTTTTCTATGGTATTGATCTACAAAAGGTTTCTTTCCCAGGTCTGCACAAGTTTCTCCACCAAGTAAATTCAAACAAACAGCAGAGATTTTTTGAGTCCTTGGCTAAATGTGTTTGAGTGTCAATACTGTTATTTGCACTAGTCAAAGAATTTCACATACACAGAGGGTGAGTGCAGGAAAAGGAAGATCGTTACAAAGGTGACAGAAAACTAACAGCATGAGTCACAACCCCAGTTACAAAAAAGTTGAGCTGTTGTGTTAAATGTAAATAAAAAAATATATGCTATAATTCTCAGTTTGTTTGAGAATAGTCCAAGGACAACATATCAATTATTGAAACTGGATTTGTTATTGTTGTATGGGATATTTGTGGTCATTTCCAATTTGTGGCCAGCAACATGTCTCAAAAAAAGTTGGGACAGGGCCAATAGAATACTGCAATAAAGATGAATAAAGCTAAAAGCATCACAAGGAGGAACATTTCAAAACTTGTATGATTTAAGAATTATAGAATTTATTGTTTATATAACTTTTTTGGAATTGGGGTTGTAACTCACGCTGTTAGTTTTCTGTCACCTTTGTAACAATCTCCCTTTTTCTGCACTCATCCTTTACTTACTTTACATTATTTGAATAGGGACAGACACATGTCATGTAATGGACTAAGCAGCAGTCCAACAGAAAGTATCACAGCATTTATAGCCACAGGCTAATTTCCAATGCCCGTCCCTAGAAGTGTATGTGAAACTTGTGAAACTTGTTGGCTAATGCGAATAATAGCAAATAGTAGCAAATAATAATTCTAGTAATAATGCTATACAATAGTATTAATAATAATATATAATATGGTTAATATATAATAACGCCCATCCTCTCTTCCTGGCAGGCCAGATGGCATGGGAACCGTAACCCTGGAGGAGAAGGAGCAGTTTGAAGAGACGAGAGGGCGCCTGAGGACTCTGCTCGAAAACCAGATTGTTCATTTCAGGTACTGTGGAGCTGGGAGTGGAGGTGTCGCCTCATCCTGGAGCAAAACAAAAGGCATCGTTGAGGGCTTTAACCAGCGCCATTGTTGCGTGTGAATCAGGGGCTCCCTATAGCTGACGGGGGGGGGGGGGGGGGGGGGGGGCGGGCGGGTGGAGGGGGCTGGAGTCTGTCCGTAAGGGTCACGATTGAAAGATGTGTAAATGAGTGGGCGACTACAGAGAAGGAGGCAGACTTAACTTAACTTCCAGTCTGAAGATCCTTGAGAAGCTAAACCCAGAGTGTGAGCTATCCCTACATAATTGGGGGGGTACTAGCCTTTACATTACATTACATTTTGTATGTGATGTAATGTAATGTAATACTACCTTTTATTGGGGGGTACTATCTTTCACATTTTACATTAAATACATTAAAATAGCCCTGCTATTTTTGTCTCTTTGGGGGTTACTGGGTCTTAATCATTAATTCGAACTATGTAATTCGAACTATGGCTAAAACCAAGTTGTCAAGCTGTGTAAAATAGAGAAGGTAAAGTGTATAGTGTCACAGACGAAGGCTGTCCTTACCCAAGATGACGCCATCGAGTGACAGAGGGCTTGCCCAGGGGATGGGCTATCCCCAGGGAGAGGAGTCATACGTATTACTTAATGATGTCTCACTACAGTACTAATGAACTCACTTAAACACTGGCCTGCAATGCCAAAAAGCATTAACTACATATTTGATCAAAATTGATAAATAATACCACCTTCTTTGTCTTGTGACTAAATCTCTTGCTTCTTCCTATTGAGAAAGTACATAAAAACATCACCGCTGTTATACCAACAACATGTTTGATGTTGTGTTTGATGTGTTTCTCCGTGTGATCCTAGATACTGTTTCCCCTTCGGACGCCCTGAGGGAGCCCTTAAAGCCACTCTGTCCCTGCTGGAGCGAGTATGTGTCCTTTTTTTGTATATATGTTTTTTGGGCTTTTTGCCTTTATTGTGATAAGACAGTGAAGAGCAGGACAGGAAGTGAGTGGGAGAGAGATGAGGGTATCATCAGTGAGGCAGACTTAACTTCCAGTCTGAAGACCCTTGAGAAGCTAAACCCAGAGTGTGAATTATCTCTCCATAATTGGGGGGTACTACCTTTTATTGGGGGGTAGTACCTTTCACATTTTACATTAATTACATTAATATGCTGGTACCCCACAACCCTGCTATTTTTGTGCCTTTGGGGTGTACTGGATCTTAATCAGGGTGGATCTTAAGCTATGGCTTAAACCAAGTTTGGAATGACCCAGGCCATTCATGGTATGGTATGGGTGCTCTACGCACTGCGCCACAGCACTCCCATGTATCCTTTTAAATTTTTAAAAGATGGCACTGACTTTAGCCAAGTTTTCCATTTCATTTAACACCCACTATGCTCTCGTCAAGTGTAATTAACTTGCAGCTGTTAATGAATAAACATATATATTAAGCTGTTGTGTAAAAAAATCTACCTGATGTTAAAAAAATGGTGACACTTTATATAAACTGCCATGTTTGCTGTTAATAATCCAATTGTTGCTTTAATAGGATTTATCTGCACATGTAACTGCACTGAATATGACAGTGTGTACATTCAGTGTCCAAAATCCACAACCAGTAGTTGTATATAATTTGTATTCATATAATGGATAGTCTACTGATCTATTATAGTACTTTACTGTGTGGTGTTTGTGCAAGCATATCAGATTCTCTGTCAGGTCATTATTTTGTACTGTAGAACAACTGGTCTCCTCAGTTTTAGGTTCATGGGCTAATGCAGCACATTAGCCTTGCTAATAAGTAAGCGATATTAAGTAATTGGTCTTTGACTTTTGCATCCTTATGTTCCAGTGTGGCCTCTGCTATGGTAAACAGCATTCTAGGAATGTGTCACTAGGATAACACTAAGTTCATTTATTAGAGGCTGGCTCTGGCTGGATGTATTTATTTTTTTCCATTGGTCTATATTTGGCTCGGCATAGCTGGGGAAGTTAATGAGCAGCAAAATGTGATGCTACCGTTGACAAGCATTACACGCTCCAAAAAAAAAAAAAAATTAAAATTAAAATTAAAAAATTAGAAATTAAGACACCTCCCACACAGAAGAATGAAAGGTGGTGGCTTTTTTTGTGCGGTCTTACATTTCTGTCCTCCTTAATGAGTTTCCTTGTGAGGCATTAATGCGCTCTGCCTATTAGCACGCCACAGCGTGTACGCTAATACACACATCTGCAGCCGTCACATGCGGTGTCACAACAGTGTGCTGTCACACGCGGTGTCACAACAACGTGCCGTTTAGGCTCCTCATCAGCGGGTCACCCACAGCTATGTCAAATTGAATCCTGTAATGTGACACACCACCATTTTAACAGAATCAGAAGGGCTCTACTTGCTAAATGTGCACGCAGAAACACAATCATTTGACTTAGTGATGCAGTACAGAACTAAGATAAGATGCAGAATGAAGAAGATAAAATGAGATTAATGTTAGAAAACAATAGAGAGTAAAAAAAATCACCAGATCAGTTTTAAAAGACTCAAATCTCAATACGTTGCGAGACACAGTGTAGTCCATAAGTCCATGCCCTCAGTCAGAGTGCGAATTACCCCTCCATAATTGGGAGGTGCTATCTTTTACGGGGGGTACTACCATTTTACATTAATTACATTAATATGTCAGTACCCCACAGCCCTGCTATTTTTGTCTGTTTGGGGGTACTGGATCTTCTTTAGGGGGGTACTGATCTCCCCCCCCCCCCAGTAACACCTGTAATTCGAACTATGCCGTCAATGTCCATACACATCTATGTATAATAGATGTCCACACTTACACTTACACATACATGCATACACACAGGCTGTAGTGTCAGTGGGTTGCGGTCAAGATAAGGACTGCTTTTGGGAAAAGAAGATGTTTTAAATGAGTCTGTAAAGATTCCCATTCATCCAGGTCATCTTAGTCAAATGAGTTGTAAGCAACTGGACTTCTTTTAGTAGCTTGAAGACGTTTCACCTTTCATCTAAAAAGCTTCTTCAGTTCAGGACGTTTCATCTTTCATCCAAAAGGCCTCTTCGGTTCAGAACTGAAAAAGGCTTTTCGGGTGAAAGGTGAAATGTCTTCAAGCAACTAAAAGAAGTCCAGTTGCTTACAACTTATCTTATTTCACAAATGTTTCACATAAAGCGCCCACTATGACAAAAACCAGAGGTGGACAGTCTGGATTGATCAAGCAACAGCCCTGTACTGCCATACACTCCCTCTGCTCCTCACACCTACTGTTAACACAGGTGATTTCATTCATTAGCTTATCTACCTGTCTTAGCTCAAGAGTTGAGCTAATTAGAATCAGCTGGTGCTGAAAATTGGCTGGAACAAATATGTGGCAGTAGAGTTTTTACTTACTGAACCCGGGATGTCCACCTTTGATTAAAAAAACCCCCATGAACAGACATTTCGGTCTGAAAGTCAATGTCAGCTTTATTGTCAAAAAACATATGTACTGGTTGCACACACAGAATTACATAATAATATATAATAAAAATAATAGACATGAGCTGTAGTGTCAGTGGAATTACCATAATGACTGCTCTTGGAGGAAAAAAAGATGTTTTAAAATGAGGCTTCCACCATGATGAGAAGCCATGTCACAAACATACACATGAGCTCAGTGCAATTAGCATAGTGACTGATCTTGGAGAAAGAAAAAGATGTTTTTATTGAGGCCTCCACCGTGATAAGGAGCCATGAACTGACCTCTCCAGTGTGTCCCAGGTCCTGATGAAGGCAAGGCACCAGTGGGGTGTGTGTGTGGGGGTGAGGGTGAGGGCGGGGGTGCTGTATGCCTGCATAGAGGGTGGTGTGTGGCCCTGACTGTGCATGTGGTGATGTCTCTGTGATGTGATGTGTGAAGCCATGAGCTGACCCCTCCAGTGTGTCCCAGGTCCTCATGAAGGACATCAACACGCCCATCCCCCCGGACGAGATGAGGAAGCTGGTGCAGAAGTGTCTGGAGAAGGCCGCCTTCACCAACTACTCTCAGCTCACCGACTACGCACAGATCGAAGGTGTGTCTGCTCTTTGAGTCCAACTACACACACAGAGCTGGTCAGAGTTGAAGGTGTGTCTGCTCTTTGTTGCTGGTCATAGATGGCCTGGCTGGCCCAGAGGTGGCCGGCACATGAGTTATGGTCCATTAGCGGTCATTCAGACTGCCACGCTGTTTCTCTCTGCCAGGTGCTCAGGTGCTCGAATTCAATTGTTTTCTGTGGAACTATGATGTTGACAAGGCCAACCACACTTGTGTTTGTAATTCATTGCTCTCCCCCCCCCCCCCCCCCCCCCCCGTGTGTGTGTCTGCCTGCACGTGTGTGTGTGTGTGCGTGTGTGTGCCTGCGCGTGTGTGTGTGTGTGTGTGTGCGTGTGTGTGCCTGCGCGTGTGTGTGTGCGGAGCAGCCAGCTCCCAGGCAGCGCCGGCGAAGCGTCTGGAGGAGACGATGAGGCTGGGGGAGCTGTGCATGGACGTGCTGCAGCAGAACGAGGAGCACCACTCCGAGGTACGCTACATTACGCTATGCTACGTTACGCAATGCTATGCTATGCTATGCTATGCTATGCTACATTATGCTATGCTACGCTATGCTATGCTATGCTACTCTACGCTATGCTACGCTACACTATGCTATGCTGCGCTATGCTACGCTATGCTATGCTACACTACGCTATGCTACACTATGTTGTGTCACACTATGCTACACTACACTATGCTACACTACACTATGCTATGCTACAATCAAACATTAGGATTATTAAAGGAACACTACGCTATTGTTTACATTTTACATTACAGTTACATGTTGAGTTACATTACATACATGTTGAGTTTTACCATTTTTGAATGCATTCTGCTGATCTCCGGATCTGGCAATAGGATTTCCCATCCTAATAAATAACTACATGGTAACTACAATGTATGTAATGCTATGCTACGCAATGATCAAACTCAGCCTAATACCCACACCGGCGCTGATGGCAGCACTCCTCTCCTCCTACACACACAGCCCATCATCCCTCACCAAATCCTCCCTCCCAACCCCAATTGCCCTTTATGCACTTTAAAGTAGTAGTGTAGTTTTTATAACTCTAGGGGGGTTAATTTTTTTACAACCCACTAGTTTAATCCCCAGATAATTTACATTTACATAGAATGAATTGGCAAAGATGGCGGCACCAGGAAGCTGTGAGAAAGTCTATGCATGACATCACATCAGGGTTTGTCCAGTTCTCTAATATAAAGTCTATAGAGTTCACCTAGTTTGTTCCTGAACTGTGCCTGGAACACCAACAATGTGCCCCTCTGTCTCAGCTCATAACAAAAGTGGGAGCGCACCTTGCATCAAAAGAGTGTCTTTTTATTTGCTTTTTATGTGCTTTCACCTCTGTCTCAGCTCCCATGAGGGACTAATGTTGTGGCATCTCAGTAAAATGCCACTCGTTTTCTTTTTACAAGAACGTTGTTCCTTTATTTTTTTCTTCTTCTTTTTAATGACTTTTTTTTAAACAGTCTTTAAATCAATTCAAGGATATCAGTCTTGTACCTCTGCAAGTATCTTTTTTTTTTAGTGCAGCATATGTTCCACCACATGCTAGCTAACCACTAATGGGTGAGGTGCCTGTTGTTTTAGCAGTAAACCTGGGGTAAGTCAACTATGTTGTTTTTTTCTCCTTCCATACGTACGCTGGTGCCAAGCGCTCCGTACGGCATTGCATGATCATTTGAGGAAGGACTCTGTGTCTCTCTGATCATTTACTGTCTAGCTGTCCTTTTCCAATCGCGCCATCAGTGTGACAGCTGTTTCCACAGTGACTGCTGTGATCCTGAGAACCCACACACTGCAGCCAGATACAAAAACAACACCTACAGCTCCCACACACACACACACACACACATATGCACACACAGACACACATATACACACATATGCACACACACACACACCACACGGCAGCTCCGCTCAGCTCAGTAAGTGCTGTTAAAAACTGATCAATCACAGGTGTCAAGCGAAGCCTACTGATGCCATGGCGTGTGTCTGCCTAAATGGAAGACGCGCTTCATGACATCTGTTTAGCAGGAACGGGCGACTATTTTTACTCAGGAGCAAGTGCTGTGTTCCAAGATCTCGCTAGCCTCTGTAAATACAATACCCGTTTAGGTGTTAGTAGCGTTCAGCAACAGACAATTAATTGTGTCTTTGTCATATAGTAAGTGTGTTCGATATGTACGTACTTCTGTGTGTGTGTGTGTGTGTGTGTGTGTGTGTGTGTGTGTGTGTGTGTGTGTGTGTGAGTGAGTGTGTGTTGTCATGTGGGTGCTTAGAAACCAAGATAATTGAGCATATGAAAAGGAAGAATACTGTTGTGTTACTGTTAAAGGCAGTGTTTTCGCTTACTGCTTTTTTTTTCTTTCATTTTGTGCTTTCGCAACCAAGGGAAGAGAGGTAAGCAAGCCTTTGTGTGGAGATGAATTCACTTGAAGAAGGCACAATGGAGAAATGTTGTTTTCTTGTCTGTGTCTGTCAAAGCATGTTGTGTCTAACACTCTCAAGAGTGTCAGCTAACAATGACAGTAGTCTTTCACCATGACTGATTTTAGGCAAAGAAAAATCAAAATAGGACATATCTTGCCAGCCTATGTTTCCATGTTCTGTGTAATTAAAAAAGGGATAGAATGTTGTTGGTACAGTTCTCTTGTATAGAATGTGGCATCTGTCATCGTTTAGTTGTGTCTGTCCTGAATAGTTTTATAGGTGTGAAGGTTTCATTTCCCTTATACATCCCTCACAAAATGGATACCTGGAAAAGCAGTGACAAATCGTTCTGTATTTACTATACAGAAGTAACTCAGAATTTAATGGAAAAGTAGGTTTTTTTTTTTCTTTAAATACTGTCATGTTCGCATATGTGGCAAAGGAAGATACATACATAAAATGCCATAGAGTGGATGGAAGCAAGAAATGCACTGTACTGAATGTCATAACATGAAAATCCTTTAAAAAAAAATAATTGAAGAGAAAACTCAAATGTGTGGCAGTGTTAAATGGTCTGCCAGTGCTGTTCGCCGTGAGCTTTAGACCCAGTCAGCCGCTGTGTTTTGGGCTGAATGGCATGCAGAGAGACAAGGATTTGGAGAAGCACAAGAGTCGCGAGGCAAAGGCAGCCCGGAGGAATCCGATGGCGGAGAAAGTCTGAAAGAACTCTTAACAGCACTGACTGACAAGAGCCCCAAAGCCAAGCCTGGCGTGAATAGTCAGTCAAGGATGTCTTCCACCCCCAACCCTTTTCAAACGGATGCTCACATACACACACACGCACACACACACACACACACACACACACACACACACACACACACACACACACACATATACACACACACGCACACACACATAGACACACACACACACACACACATACACACACACACACATAGACATACACACATAGACATACACACATACACACACACACACACACACAAAACACACAGAAAAGATGGGCCATGTAAGGGTGGGGGTGCAATTGCTTCCCGTTAGTCCTCAATTAGGAGGGCAACTGTGGCTGCATCTCATTCAAGAACGTCATCAAAAAAATCACAGAGGAATCTTTTTGCGTCTTTTCAGCAGTGTCCATAATGTGCAGGCCAGCCTCTGCAGACATCTTGGTCACAATGTCACAATGTCACGCTTTTGCACATGACTTTATTTGGCCAGGTTAGCTCCTGAGGCAGCCAGGGCCCTCTCTGCTCAAGCCCCAGGAGAAAGCCACAGGCAGCAGACACATACTCACAGTGTCCTCATAAACCACTGTGGACTCTTTTGATGACATGTCTTGATGCTAGTCCAACAATTGTAGATGACATGCAATGGTATGACTGGGCTGTTTGGTGTGTGATGGTGTGACTGTGACTGTGTGGCAGGCCCTGAGCTGTGATGTGTGACTGTGTGGCCTCATATGTGATGGTGTGACGGGACTGTGTGGTCTGTTATGGGGTTACGGTTGACTGTGTGACGGTGTGACTGTGTGGCAGGCTTTGAGCTGTGATACGTGACGGTGTGACTGTGTGGCCTGACATGTAATGGTGTGACGGGACTGTGTGGCAGGCCTTAAGCTGTGGTGTGTGACGGTGTGACTGTGTGGCCTGGCATGTGACGGTGTGGCTGGACTGTGTGGCAGGCCTTGAACCATGATACTGTACGTGATGATGTGACTGGACTGTGTGGTGTGTGATGATGTGATTAGACTGTGTGGCAGACCTTGCGCTGTGGTGTGACAGTGACTGTGGCCTGGACTGTGTGGTGTGTGACGGTGTGCCTTGACATGTGACGTGTGATTGGACTGGGTGGTGTGTTATGGTGTGACGGTACTGTATGGCATTCCTTGAGCTGTGGTGTGTGACAGTGTGACTGTGTGACCTGACATGTGACGGTGTGACATGACTATGTGGCCTGACGTGTGACATGTGACTGTGTGTCATGATACGTGACGGTGTGACATGTGACTCTGTGGCAGGTGTTAAGTGTTGTGTGACATGTGACTGTGTGGCAGGCGTTAAGTGTTATGTGACGGTGTGACATGTGACTGTGTGTCAGGCGTTCGGCTGGTGGCCGGAGGTGATGACGGAGCATGCGGAGGTGTTCCTGTCCCTCTACACGGTGGACATGGACGCCGCCCTGCAGGTGCAGCCACCCGACTCCTGGGACAGCTTCCCCCTCTTCCAGCTGCTCAACAACTTCCTGCGCACTGACCGTAAGTGGACACACACTTCACACACTTCTCTCTGACTCTCTTTTTCACCCTTCCTGTCTTCCTCTTTCTGTCTCTCTCTCTTCTTCTCTTTGACTCTCTTCCACCTCTTTCTTGTTCTCCTCTCTCTTTTTCTCTCTGACTTTCTTGTCCAACTTCCTGCGCACTGACTGTAAGTGGACACACTCTCCTTCTCTCGGACTCTCTTTTCCACCCTTCTTGTCCTCCTCTCTCTCTTTCTCTCTCTTCTTCTCTTTGACTCTGCTCTACCTCTTTCTTGTCTTCCTCTCTCTCTCCCTCTCTCCTTCTCTCTGACTTTCTGTTCCCACCTTTTTTGTCCTCCTCTCTCTTGGTCTCTTCTTCTCTCTGACTCTCTTTTCCATGTCTTTCTTGTCCTTTTTTCCATGTCTCTCTCTCTCTTTTTTTTGACTCTCTTCCCCCTCTTTCTTTCCTCCTCTTTCTCTCTATTTATTCTCTTTTTTTCCCATATCCTTTGCTACTGTTTTTTGTCCTCTACATTCTCTCTTTTTCTCTTTGACTCTCTTTGTTCTCCTCCACTGTCTCTCTCTGACATTTTTGTCTCATCTCTCTCTCTCGCCCTTTATCTGTCTGTCTCTCTCTCTCTCTCTCTCTCCCCTTGTCTCTCTCTTTCTCATTTCTCCCTTTTTTAGGTCCTACACTGTCTCTGTCTCTCTGACTCGTTTCCCATTCACTCTTAATGATATGCTTTTTCTTTCTTCTTTGTGCATTTTTCTCGTATGGTCTTTAATCTCTTTCTCTCTGACTCTCTTTTGCACCTCTTTCTCATCCTCCACTCCCTGTCTCCTTCACTCTCTCTCTCTCTCACTCTCTGACTGTCCTTTCTACCTTTTTTTGTCTCATCACTTCTTTTCTTCTTCTCTGACTCTTTCCCACTCACTCTCAATGACATCCTTTGTCTTCCTTCTTTGTGCATTTTTATCTCTCCCATCACCCCCCCTTGCCTTTTTCTCGTCTTTCTTTTTCTGCTACTCATCCTTCTCACCCCTATCCTTCTAACCTCCTTCTCTTTCCCTAATCCGTCCATCTATCCGTCCTTCCCTCTCTCTCTTTCTCCCTCACTCTCTCTCTCCTCTCCTCTCACTCTCCGCTCCTCACTGACCCTCCATCTTGTGACTAGCCCTATTTAAAGAGCGCTAGCCTTCTCTTTCCCTAATGCATCCATCCATCCATCCATCCTTCCCTCTCTCCCTCTATCTCTCTCCTCTCCCTCTCTCTCCTCTCGCTCTCCGCTCCTCACTGACCCTCCATCTTGTGACTAGCCCTATTTAAAGAGCGCTAGCCTTCTCTTTCCCTAATGCATCCATCCTTCCCTCTCTCCCTCTCTCTCTCTCCTCTCCCTCTCCTCTCCTCTCCTCTCCTCTCCCTCTCTCTCCTCTCACTCTCCGCTCCTCACTGACCCTCCATCTTGTGACTAGCCCTATTTAAAGAGCGCTAGCTCTGTCGCGCCACCTTTAGCTGGCTCCCGGAGCCGCATGTTCTCACCGCTAAGCGTGCTAATTAGCACCCAGCACGCCACAGAAAACAAGCCTTGTTAGGAGGGGGGGGGTTAACACACACACACACACGCTTCACACACACACACACTACACACACACACACACACACGCCACACACACAGAAAACAAGCCTTGTTAGGAGGGGGAGGTTAACGTGTTGAGCCCGTCCGTCGTCAACACGGTAATTAGCCAAGCTCCGCGGGGGCGGGGGAGTGCCACACACACACACACACGCACACACACACACACACGCACGCACATACACACACACACACACACACACAACACACACACACACACACGCCACACACACACCATACGCACACACACACACACACACACACACACACCACACCACACCACACACCACACACCACACCACACCACACACCACACACACACACGCACCACACCACACACACACACACACACACACACACACACGCACCACACCACACGGCACACACACACCACACGCCACACCGCACGCCACACACACAGGAAATTAGCCAAAGCGGCTTCTCTCTCTCTCTCTCCAAGAAGGTGGAGAAGCAAACTAGCATTCATTCCACACTGACTGACTGACTGACTGACAGGATTCTCTCCTTCTCTCCCAGTCTAGCTGCGTGTGCGTGTGCGTGTGCGTGTGCGTGTGTGTGTGTGTGTGCGTGCATGCGTGCGTGTGTGCGTGTGTGTGTGTGTGTGTGCGTGTTTGTGTGTGTGTGTATTTGTGTGTGTTTGTGTGTGTGTGTGTCTGTGTGTCTGTGTCTGTGTGAGAGAAAGAGAGAGATTAGCATTAGTGTTGGTATCTGTCAGTGCTAGTAACAGTGTGCACATGTTCACACAGTATGTGTGTGTGTGTTTATGTGTATGTGTGTGTGTATTTGTGTGTGTGTGTGTGTGTGTGTGTGTGTGTGTGTGCGTGTGTGTGTGTGTGTGTGTGTGCGTGTATGTGTGTCTGTGTGTCAGTGCTAGTAAGAAGGTGCACATGTTCACACAGACAGGTGAGCATTAGCACAGATGGAGACGCGCTTGACAGGAAAATATCTCTGTTGAGCTATCACTCGCCTGTCACATTAAATCATCTCAGACCACAGAGACACAACACACACACACACCACAGCGCTCTAGACACATGTGGAGTCTTACACAATAAACAGCCATGCAGTTATTCCCTTAGATGGGTTTCAGAATCAGATGATAGTGTTTTTATAGTATATGTATATTTTTATAGCATGTGTAAATTTCACTGCACATCTGATAGCTGTACAAGCCACGTCTTTGCTGTGTACTATTATATTATAGTATTAAGATATCTGGTCAGGCAGGATGCATTGCTGGAAATTAAATGCAAAAGGTTAAAGCTAATAATTGTAATATCTTACTGCAACATTTTGTTTACGCTATTCATTGCGCACAGTGTGCAGTGTTTTAGCTTTGACTAATATTTTCTCCCTTGTGTTTGGTACATGTTGAATATGAGGCATTCTAAATATGGATTTGTATCAATGTCAGTCACTGCTGATGAAACACAATTGTTGTTTTGTCTTTTATTTACACACACAGTCCCAAGTTGTGTGTGTGTGGATGTGGGTGTGTCTGTGTGTGTGCATGTGTACGTGCGTGCTCATGTGTGGTGTACGTGTGTACATGTGTGTTCATGTGTGGTGTACGTGTGTACATGTGTGTTCATGTGTGGTGTACGTGTGTACATGTGTGTTCATGTGTGGTCTACGTGTGTACATGTGTGTTCATCTTTTGAAACCGTGTGTACACTCTGATGGTCACAGTAAGGCACTGGACCAAATTTATGTTGAATCTTTTTTTTTATCTCAGGCATGTGTGATAGTCTAATAGAGTCTAGTCTAATCGTGCAGAAACATACACATTTGCCTGAGGCGTAGATGCATTTTGTTGTTTTTTAAAAACACTTCCTACACAAACCATTTACCCTCATAAATATAAATAGGTCTATATTATATACTATATTTATATATGTATGTATATATGTATGTGTGTATGCATGTATGTGTGTATGGGTGTGTGTATGTATGTATGTATGTACAGTATGTGTGTACATCTTTATATATTATATATATTGTATTACATATTTTATTTATCTATCTACTTACTTATGTATTTAATCTGGGGCATGTGTGACACTAATGGTGTGGTAAATGCTCACTTGAGTTGTGGCTGGTGCTTGGGGATGTTGGGCGTTGGGGAGTGGGGGGGGGGGGATTGGACCCCGGGGGACCCAAAAGGCTAGTGTTCTTAATGAGAGCGCGGAGGGGGGGTGGGGGGGGGGGATTACACTAATAAAGCCCACTGGTACTCCCCACCTCAAGTGTGATTATTACCGTGTTACCGGTTACACTTTATTTTACGCTCCCTGTCACAGTGTGTTCACATCATGAAGTAGCGTGACAAAGGGTGTAACAACACGTAACAGGTACTTAGACTGCACCTTTAGGGTTAGGGTTAGTGTTAGTGTTGGGTATGTACAGTGTAAGTACATAATGTTACATGACATAGGCATCTGACTGAGGATAGTAGGGTTAGGGTGGTTAGTGTTAGGCATTTACATAATCTTATATGTGGATACACTCTAAAGAACATTTCCTTGCTATAAATGCATTTTCAGAATCACTGTAGATAATGTGTTGCTGTCCCTTATCTTTATTAACATATTAACATCAACAGCTGTGAACTCTCTAATATATTCGTTTACTTGCCTTTCCTGTCCAAATGCCTGACATCTGCCAACATCTGACTAAGGATAGTAGGTACGTTTTGTGACCAGAGAAACTTGACCTATGACCTTTTCCACCTTCCCCCCCCAGCTTACCTGTGCAACGGCACGTTCCATAAACACCTGCAGGATCACTTCATCCCCATGGTGGTGCGCTACATCGACCTGATGGAGTCCTCCATCGCACAGTCCATACACCGCGGCTTCGAGCAGGAGACCTGGCAGTCCGTCAAGTATGTACGGCCGTTTGCCGTTTGCCGTTCACCAACTGCTGTTTTGGCCCAAAGTCATAAACAACACACACACACATCACAGACACACGGCATACGCACACACACACACACAGCACACACAGGACCACACACACACACACACACATGTCAACACACAATACACACACGTACAAAACCACACACACAACATACACAGAACACACACACATTATCACACACACATCAGATACACATGACCACACACACACACACAACATACACACATGATCACGCACACAACACACATGAATGACCACACACACTCTCAAAAAAAAAACGCTGGCAGTCCGTTCAAACATCAAACATAATTAAGTGTATTAAGGCAAAGTTAAAGTGCTCTTCTCGTTCTAATATCCTAGTTAACACTGCTACAGCACTGTGAACGTGTCTGTGACTTCTGAACCCTCTTAACCAGTAAAGAGGAACAAAGAAAAATGCATTTGTGTACAAGATGTTTTCCATGGTTACACATTCCATGAACAGTGTGCGGTTACATGTTATTTTGCTGTCCCTGTTACATCAATTAGGTACAGTGTAACAAAGTGTGTAACAATACACTGTACCTAAGAGTTACGGTTAATGTTGGGCATGTACAGTGTAAGTACATAATATTACATGTTGTTACAGATACACTGAAAAAGGGAACTGTAAAATGAAGTGTTTACGCACAAGTATGAACACATCATTTTGTTACATGATGGATAGATAAAAAAGGAGGCATAAAATAAAGTGTTACCATTGTCGATTGTCCATTTCATCAGCAGAAGGGGTGACAATGACAATGACGATGACGATCTTAGCGTTCTCTCCTTCTTCCCACCTGTTGTGTGTGACATTCTCCCTCCCTCCCCTCGGCAGGACGATAACCAATAACCTGCCCAGCGTTCCGTTGCCCAAAGTGCCCAGCCTGCCCCTCAGCCTGCCCCAGATGCCCAGCTTCTCCCCGCCAGCCTGGATGGGCCCGCTGTGTGACAGCACGTGTGTATGGGGGCTGGCAAGGGGAGGGGTCGGGGGGGTGGGGTCCATCTTGTCAGGGGTGGGGGGTTTGGGAGACTGGTCGTGGGGGGGATTGACAAGGCAACCATGGGGTGGGGGTGGGGGTGGGGGGGGTGTACTGTATGCCGTGGGGGGTCTGACAAGGTCCCCATGGGGTAGGGGGGTGTACTGTATGCCTGGATAGAGGGTGGTGTGTGGCTGTGGCCCTGGCTGTGCATGCGTTGATGTCTCTGTGATGTGATGTGATTTGTGGATGTGGTCGTTACTCTCATAGACACTCATCATACTCACGCATTGACCTACTATTTAGCCCCAGCGCTGACGTGCATAAAGGAATGCAAAATACTCCCAATTACAATATCTGATCATTCCCCAGTGACTGGTGCTTGGGAAAGAAAAAATATACGAAAACTTGGAGATTGAATACATCCTTCCTCAATGACCCCGGCTTTACAGAATTTGTAAAATCAGAAATAAGTCAGTCATAAGTCTTCTGGAACTTGACGATAGGGAGGACACTTCCCCACTGATATTATGGGATTGCACTAAAGCTTATCTAAGGGGTCATATAATGTCCTTTTGTACTGCCAAAAAGAAAGAAAGAGAACTAATATGCAAACAGCTGGAAGGTAAAATTGGACGTCAAGTCAGGGCACCCCTAGAAAATTGTAGGTCCTGTGAAAATACAGTACAATTTTGGGGCCCCTCCTCCCATTAATACTAATATCAATACTATCCTCTAAGGACAGTGCCAATGCTGAGCCCTTAGAGTTGTTTTCCACTCTGGCTGCGCCACTGCATGCAGTGATGTGAGGATGTGATCTTGGTAGGTCGTGAAGCAGGGCCGTAGCCAGGCACCCTAAAATGGGTGGGCTCACCACCTCCACAATCAGGTGGGCCTAGCCCACAACCCATTGCTTACAATTATTACTTAAACAGTCAATCAAACAAAAAGAGCCTTCTGATTGGGTGGATGGGCCTGATTAAGAAGTGGGTGGGCACAGGCCCACCCCAGCCCACCCAGCTGTGGCTACGCCCATGTCGTGAAGTGATGTTTGGGTCATGAAGTGATGTTTGGGTCGTGAAGTGATGTTTGGGTCGTAAAGTGATGTTTGGGTCATGAAGTGATGTTTGGGTCGTGAAGGGATGCTTCGGTTGTGAAGGGATGCTTGTAGTCATTCATGATGTGTGGATGTTTGTGACGTGTGGATGTGTTTGTGGGCGGTCGGTCGTAAAGTGTTGTGTGGATGTTTGTGGTGGGTAATAAAGTGATGCTGGTGTTAGAGCCTGATCCATTTCCTCCACAAAGGAGGGCGCAGATAAGCAGGGTAGAGCAGATAAGCCAAGGTCACATCATGACCCATGACCCCTGACCCTTGCATCGGGTTGGTACACAGTAGTAGGGCTGCCACGATTAATCGTGACTAATCGACTAATCGTCGTTTAGTAATTTAGTAGTCGACGCGTCGTTTTTTTTTTTCTTTACTTCGCTTTTCTGTCGAATCTGCCGCTGCAGCTTCCACTGCCGTGTCTGCCTTTCTGTCACATACACACTAGGGCTGCCAACGACTAGTTTGATAGTCGACTAATCACCGATTATTTTTGCCGATTAATAATCAGTGATTAGTCGACTATCAAACTAGTCGTTTGTGGCAGCCCTAGTGTGTATGTGACAGAAAGGCAGACACGGCAGTGGAAGCTGCAGCGGCAGATTCGACAGAAAAGCAAAGTAAAGAAAAAAAAATGATGCGTCGACTACTAAATTACTAAACGACGATTAGACGATTAGTCGATTAGTCGTAGTCGATTAGTCACGATTAATCGTGGCAGCCCTACACAGTAGCCACGAACTGAAAATGATTGCCAACATAGCATGTCCATTTGTCATCACCATGTTTCTCATCAGACCAACAGGAAGTTCATCAAGTACATTTAGTTCATTTTTACACAGATGTTTTTTTGTAATTGTGTAATTTTACATAGATATGCTGTAAAGATCTGCAGCAGACACTGACAGTGTAAATTTGAATTAATGGAGTGATGCATATGGTGCTCTTTCTTGAACTGTGCTTGATTTTTGACCAAAAAAATTCAAGTTCAAATGAAAAACAAACATTAGGAGTTTAACCACGTCACCCATATTTGTCAACTGTGAGTAAACTGAAAATGTAAATTATAGATATGAAGTCTTAGTCCTACAGCAAAGGGTAAGTCATCTGTCCAAGTCTCCATCCATCAGTCAATCTCCATTAAATGCCCTTTAAATGTCTTTGTGGAGGAGGAAGAAAGGATGGTTTTGTTGTGTGATTGTTGTTTGTCATGTGCCTTGTGGGCTCTGTGTTAGTGTAACATGTTGCTGTGTCATATCCACAAGCTCTGCTTCATCAGTTAGAGTTAACCCTGCATTCAAGAGTTAACTATACGTAACATTATGTACTTACACTGGACCTTAGGGTTAGGATCAGTGTTAAATATGTTCAGTGTAAATACATAATATTGCTACGTTGTTACATGTACATACACTTAAAAATAAACCGTAGCACAAAGTGTTATTTATTTTATTTATACAGCACTTTTTTAAACACTTAAAAAGGCTTTACAGAAGATATAAGTGATAAAAATAAAACAAGGTTGAAGTAAATAACCTGGTAGAAACAGTATAAAACAGTGAAAGCAATACTAGACAATAAAATAGTATATATTGAATGTTATATACAGTACATATTCAGTATTAAACAATGGGTCAGTATCGCCACCCGATGACAATAACCTATCAGACATGCCCACCTTTGAAAGGTCATGCCAGGGAATTCACCTCTCACCTCTCACCTCTCAATATTCAGTATTAAACAATGGGTCAGTATAAAAGAGTGGGTCATATATAGGTGTGTATATATATATATATATATATATATATATACACCTATATATGACCCACTCTTTTATACACCTATATATGACCCACTCTTTTATACTGACCCATTGTTTAATACTGAATATTGAGAGGTGAGAGGTGAGAGGTGAGTTCCCTGGCATGACCTTTCAAAGGTGGGCATGTCTGATAGGTTATTGTTATTTGGCTTTAAGGATGGTACACTCCCATTACACACCGAGGCATGAACAGGCCTGTGACGTTGTGGCAGACTATTTAATTTTATTAACATTTTGATTTGTCACGTTTTAATGATTTTTTATTCTGGCAAGCTGGATGACTAATTCAGTTTTCACAAATGATTGTTTCCTTGCCGCCACAGGGGGCTTAAGATGCATGTTATTTAACGCTAAATTATAAATCCCTTTAATTCCTCTGAGCTCTTTCACAGTGTGAAGAGTGACCACTTATTTATGCTATCATTTTTTTTAATAATCTTATCATAACTCATACAATGAATTCCTTTGAAGTAAACATTATGAACATGTTGTATGCATTCTGCGTGGGTTATGAGCAACATTAGACGCTTAGTAAGTGTGTGTAGGCTCAGGTCGAAACTCGAACTGGTGAAACAGTTGCCGTGGGAGCGTTCCTCAGGGTGTCGGCCCCAGAGGAGATCGAGGCGCAGATCGCTGAAGATAAGCGGGGGGGTGTCTCGGGGGGGTCCCCAACTCTCCCACAAGATCCCCCCAGCACGGCTGGCGACAGATCGGCCAATTGTTAGCGCCCGCCACCCGATCCCTCTCTCCCTCTCTCCCCCGCACGGAGCAGACGAGTGTGGGGAGCGCTTAGCGGAACACCCGTGGGGAGCGCGGATGTGAGCGCCGCTAATTAGCCAAGAGGGTAGCCACATCACACGCTTTTAATTGTGTCTCGTCGTTTGGCAAATGATCTATGTCGAGCGCCACTTGTGAAGGTAACAGTCTTTTACCGGCGAGATCTAGTGTGTGTGTGTGTGTGTGTGTGTGTGTGTGTGTGTGTGTGTGTGTGTGTGTGTGTGTGCTCTCTCCTCCTGGCTCCCTCATGGCAAGTTGTGTTGCACACGCGAGTGGTTGTGTCAGCCTTTTGATGTTGTGCAGCCACCTCATTGCAGTGTGTGTGTGTGTGTCATGCCATGTACCCAGTAGGCAGCATATTTTATTTAATAGCCTAGTTGTAAGTTTGTTCATGTCATTTTATAAAACCAACATTTGTTACTGAATATTACTGAGTGTAATAACACTGACACATGCACTGCAGCGTTGGGTTGTGTTATGTTGTCTTGTGCTGTGTTGTGTTGTGCTGTGCTGTGCTGTGTTACAGTGTGTTGTGGGCTGTGGTGCTGTGTTGTGATGCATTGTGTTGTTGTTGTGCAGCGCTGTATTGTGTTGTGCTATGTTGTGTTGCATTGTGTTGTGTTGCAGTGCAGTGCTGTGTCGTGCGGTGCCGTGTTGTGTTGTGTTGCATTGTGTTGTGCAGCGCTGTATTGTGTTGTGCTATGTTGTGTTGCATTGTGTTATGTTGCACTGGACTGCATTGCGTTGCGCTCGCTACTTAACATCACACTGTGTTGTGCTATAGAGACATACAGTAAAAACTGCATTTGCCTTGTTTCATTCTTCCTGCAGCAATGGCTCCTCCACCTCTGAGGATCTCTTCTGGAAGCTGGACGCGCTTCAGATCTTCGTCATGGACCTGCACTGGCCCGAGGCCGAGTTCGCCAAACACCTGGAGCAGCGGCTCAAGCTCATGGCCAGCGACATGGTGGAGGCCTGCGTCAAAAGGTCAGAGGTCGCCCACATGTCTGTGTGTCTGTATGTCTATGTGTCTGTATGTCTGTGTGTCTGTGTGTTTGTATGTCTGTATGTCTGTGTGTATGTATGCATGTGTGTATGTGTGTATGTATGTATGTATGTGTGTATGTCTGTGTGTCTGTATGTCTCTGTGTCTGTGTGTCTGTGTGTCTGTATGTCTGTGTGTCTGTATGTCTGTGTGTCTGTATGTCTGTATGTCTGTATGTTGGTGTGTGTGTATGTTAAATGTATAGAGAGCTAACATCTACCGGAGTCATATTCCTTGTATATGTGGAAGTATACTTCGCCAATAAAACTATGATGTTCACTGCTGATTTGGAAAATAATAATTTGTTTGTTTATAAAGTGGTTTTCATACAGAGGAAGTAGCTCAAAGTTCATAATTAAAAATCAAATCACAGGCATCTTTCACCACTGATTTAAAAAATAATAATGTTAATAAGGTTTTGTAAAGGTATTTTGGGGGGCTTTTTTGCCTTTAATTGGATGTATTGGAAGTGAGAGGAGGAAGAGGAAGTGAATTTAAAAGAGAGAGAGAGATGGGGTGGGATTGGAAATCACCTCATGTCCGATTCAAACACGGGTCTCCAGGTTTATGCTATTGGTGTTACGGTGCCACCATGATTTTTTTTTCATAATATAATTTATGTCATTTATTTGCATTTGTGTCCCCTATTATAAGTTGCTTTGGATAAGTCCAGGCATAACAGCCTTGTGGTAGATCAGTGACAAGCTCAGGAGAAAGGGTATTTTCTTTTTTTAAGAATATTAAATAATGTAAGAATGGTATAAGAACTTAAGTTTTTTTGTACTTTTTTTTGCTGTTGTCATATTTGTGGCAACAGCAAAAAAAAAAAAATCAGCTGAGGTTGTTGGCCCATAGGGCAAAGAACAGCGATGTGTCTTTCTCGGAATGGCTGTGCTGTTCCAGAATGCTCTTAAGAACACATTGCCATTCTGAAGGTGCCATTCTTCTCTGCCCAGAACCAAGGCGGCCTTTCACTCCAAGATGCAGAAAGCGAGCAAGTCAACAGACTTCCGAGTGTCCCTGTGTGTGTGCACCATGTTCAATGTCCTAATGGACGCCAAGAGGCAGTGCTCCAAGCTGTGTGTGCTCGACCAAGGACAGGAGGTGAGTCTGACGCCTTTTAGCAGAGGCAGTTATAGTTACTGTGAGCAGCGCTCAATGCCCTAATGCTTCAGGTCAAGGGCAGCCTGCCGTACCTGTGTGCTCACTACAGAGAGGCTACCAGAAGGACTACACAAGTGTTAGTAGGGGGGGGATCCTGAGTCTGCTCCATTTTTTATTATTATTATTATTATATTTTTTTTAGATTCTGATACATCACACACAGTCAAAACACCTAGAATTATTATTTTAAATACATGTTTTGGTTGAAAGAACAGATGTTTATTTTACCTACACCTTATATCTATTTCTGTCTCCATGCACACCTTTCACACACACTGCATTGACAGAAGGCTGACAAAAAATCTTTTTTCTTTTTTTTTTTTTTTACCGTTTTGAGAAGTGCCCGTGTGATATTTCCTGCAAAACTGTGATCACGTCACACTTAGTGCCTGGTACTCACTCACGGGAATCTCTTGTTACATGGCCAACGTTTAAACCAATCACCATTGTTGATATTTACCCACATGTGTGAACACTGTGTGGGATCCTCCTCATTGCGTCGTCTCTTTAGTGTCAGCTCTTAGCAAATATGACAAGATGACCTTTGACCTTTTTATTTTTATTTTAATCCTTTGATTCTCATCAGACCTCTGTGGAGCACAATTTAAAAACAAATGTGTTGAATATTTTTTATTACTAGACAAGATAAGCTCAAAATATTTGAACTTTGAATGGTTGAACACCGACCCAGTCACCTTGACATTTATTTTTTAGCTGTGTAGATTGGCGAAGATATTAATCTTGAATATTTTACTACAAAGAATTATTAGGTAAACACTGACCCAGTCACCTCAACATTTTGAAGCTTCTGTTTGTCATTCCTTGCTCTCTGTCTCTGCCTCTGTCTGTCTATCTCTCTCCCTCTCTCTCTCTCTCTTTCCTATCTCCATGTTTCCTGCTCTTTGTCACCCGAACTCCAGATTGATCAACAGTGGGTGAGTGTGTCCTATAATTGCTCCTTTCATAAATATCCTCAGTACCTCTAGCTCAGGCTGTCAGGAAATAAAATGAAAAATAAAAAGTAAACACAATTTAACCACCACCGCCACCAAAAATGCCTTTCCCATGTGGAGTAAGATTATGTAACTGTGACTGGTGCTGTGGGTCAGAGCCGGGCAGAACTGCCTGCACCAGAACTTCTCTCTTTCTTTCTCTTCCTCCCTCTCTCCCTCCCTTCCTCTCTCCCTCTCTCTCTCCCTCCCTCCATCTCTCCATTTTAGCTGATGACATTTTTCACACATTTTTCATCAAGTCAAAAGAGCAAACTTTTGGTGGACAGAAATGTAATGTGTCCCCCGCAGGCAAATGCTTTAGTATGCCCTGCAGTGTGTGTCTCCTTGATTCGTGTGTTGAAAATTGACATGGTTTTGCTATTAGTGGAAATGTTTGTGTGTATTCTACCTGTACGTGTAGGGTCTTTTTTGCTTTCCCAGTTATTTGCCATACTGGTTGTTGTGATTGTATTATGTGAGTATATTACCTGTACTTGTAGGGTCTTTTTTCATTTCCCAGTTATTTGCCATACTGGTTGTTGTGATTGTATTATGTGAGTGTGAGTTTGTGCATGTGTGTCTCCCCACACAGCTCAAGCATGGAAGAGTCATAGAAGATTGAGGTTAATTGATGAGGTTCATTTTTAGATCAACATACTTTTTATGAAACGGCTTACTCATACATGGTTTGAATAGATGTTTTCAAAAAGAATTTTTGCACTTTTAGTTTCGCAGTAAGATGGCAAAAAATATTTCACAATCGAATGTTTTCTTCCACCAAAAAAAAAAAAAAAAAAAAAACAAAAACAGCATCGTGATTCCTATTTGGCCTCACCAAAAAAAAAAAAAAAGTAATAAAAAACCGCTAAAAATGTTAATGAAGTGCACTGCTGGAGTACATATATAAATAAATGGCCTTAGAGCTTCACTTCAAACTCCATTTAGCCGGGGGAAGAAGCTGGCGTTCGTTTTCGCACAATGAAAAAAAAAGGTGAAAGGAAAATTAGGGGAGCGGGCGACCCCGAATCACCCTCAAATCTGTCAGCGATCTGCGGGCTTTGTTGATTGAAATTTTTAATTTGGGTGTTCTTTACACGGCGCCTGAAAGGGCTTTGTGGGCCCAGATGAAGCGGTGTGTGCCCAGGCAGGGCTGCAGGAGAGAGCCTTTCAGAGGCCGCAAATGGAGACACACACACACACACACACACACACACACACACACAGGAACCTCTCTCTCTCTCTGGCTCTCCCTCCCTCCCTCCCACTCTCCCTCTTTTTGACTGGGCTTTCATTGATACACACACTCTCACACACACACTTACACACACTCATGCACATGCTCACACACACACGCTGACACAAACACACTGACACACACACACTCACACACACACATACAATCACACTTTCTCTCTCTCTCTTTCCCTTTTACCACACACACACAAACACACACGGACACACACATATGCATGCATGCTTTCTCTCTCTCTCACACCCTAAAGCAGACACAATCACACACGCACACATACATACCTACAATCACATGCACACTCTCTCCCTGTCTCTCTGTCACAGACACACACACACACACACACACACACACACACACACACACACAATTACACACAGTTACATCACATATGAATGAGAATTATAAGACATGAAATGGTGGATTAATTGAATCTAGTGTTATCCCTTTGGTTGTGGCAGCTGGATGGGTTCTTTAGAAAAACACAAGGCTGCCCTGATTGTCGGAAACACAAAAAATATCCTTCAAATTCCTTTGGCGTCCACGCTAGCAGGAATGCTATTCAGCACAGTAATGGCGCCATTAGCAGCTTAACTCAGCCATGTTACACTGGGAGACTTAGCGTCCCACATGCACCTGTGTGTGTGTGTGTGTGTGTGTGTGTGTGTGTGTGTGTGTGTGTGTGTGTGTGTGTGTGTGTGTGTGTGTGTGTGTTTTTGCAAATGTGGGTAGTGGTGATTCAAGCATATATTTTATACAGGTCTGCATGCTTACCTTTCTAGGTGCTGTATCTTTAACGTGACAATGCAGCAGTATTCAAGTCTACCAGTTTTTATTTATTTTTTTAGACTAAAAAAAAAAATAAATAAATAAAAATAAATGTTTCTGCCATGCACTGACCCAACAGCAACAGTACCACTCCAAGATTGATGTGCTCATCGATGAGGCCATCAATGAGATGATCTCCACGCTGGTGTCGAAGGTATGCGTTCCTCACGCTCTCAACACACACATTACATTACACAACATCACACTTAGCACTCGCAAAACACACATTACAATACACAACATCACACTTAGCACTCGCAAAACACACATTACAATACACAACATCACACTTAGCACTCGCAAAACACACATTACAATACACAACATCACACTGAGCTCTCTCAAAACACACATTACATTACACAACATCACACTCAGCACTCTTAAAACACACATTACATTACACAACATCATACTGAGCTCTCAACACACACATTACATTACACAACATCACACTGAGCTCTCTCAAAACACACATTATATTACACAACATCACACTGAGCTCTCTCAAAACACACATCATCATACACAACATCACACTGAGCTCTCTCAAAACACACATTACAATACACATTAGACTGAGCTCTCTCAAAACACACATTACATTACACAACATTACACTCAGCAAACACTTATCCAAAGCAGCGTTCAATGGAGAGCACAAATCAAGCTGCAGTTAAGAAGAGGAGAACAGAGTAAGCAAGAGCTAGAAAAGAGATTTTTTTTTTAGTCATACCTTCACACACCTTTTTGAAAAATATTACTTCTTAAAATTGTCTTGACTTTGTCTTTCAAAAACAAATACATTTTTTATATTAAGCTGTTTTTTTATCTTTTTAGTCTAAGGAAATTTATAGAAACAACAATCACTTTTTAATTTAAGGAATATTACAGGAACAACAATCACAAACACTGCATATAATCATATTATATATTATATTAGAATCCTAACACGTGGGAATATATTACACCCTCGTATATCTCGTTGTGGGTCTTAAAAGACAAATATTACACCCTGTTATATCTTCATGTGGGTCTTAAATGACAAATATTACACCCTGTTATATCTTGTTGTGGGTCTTAAATGACAAATATTACACAGTGTTATATATTGTGCTTGCAGACAAATATTACACCCTCCTATATGTTGTTGTGGGTCTTAAATGACAAAAATTGCACCCTGTTATATCTTGTTGTTGGTGTTTCCAGACAAATATTAAGCCCTGTTGTATCTTGTTGTCGGTCTTAAATGTTGCAGTTTGTGGCAGTGCTGGATGGCGTCCTCTCCAAACTCTCCAGATACGACGAAGGAACGCTCTTCTCCTCCATCTTGTCTTTCACCGTAAGTGTCTTTTTTTTTTTAGTATATTTTTTGGGCTTTTCTGCCTTTATTTTTTGATAGTACAGTGAAGATGGTGACAGAAAATGAGTGGGAGAGAGAGGTGGGGTAGGGTTGGGAAATGACCCAGGCCGGATTCGAACCTGGGTCCCCATGGGGCCCATTTATGGTCTACGCGTTGTGCCACAGCATCCCCCATAAGTTCGCTGTGGTGCCCAGTGCTGTCCTGAATCTCCATCCATCTCTCAGCTCATTCATTCTCTCACTGCTCTTTCTCTCATCTCATCTCCTCTCATCTGACCTGCAATACACTGACACTGACTTCCTCGACCTTTACATTCTTTTGGTCAAGGTCAAAGCAGCAGCCAAATATGTGGATGTGCCTGTGAGTATGGCCACTCCTTTTCTTACATCGTTGCCCTGTGTGTCACAGTCACAGTCATTGTTTGTGGACCGTTCATAAACAACCGAAAAAAAAACATGGTGAAGTCATAAATCGCAGTACTGTATGTGTATGTGGTAACCTAATGTTGGCACAACATGGGCATGTTAAAGAGGTGTAAAAGGTAAAATATTAGAGAAAAATATTAGTGATCATCTAACTGGCAAGAGAGAGCCTGGGTGAAGCATTAACAGAATTTTTCTGGAAGGCAGTGGGGGTTCTCCACAGTTCTAGCAGTGTATTTTGCACAACAGAAGACAAGAAAGGCTGTTTAGAACCATCAGCCTATTTGTGGCTATTTACCTGCCATACGACATTCAACACAAATTTCACTATTAAAGAAATATGTGTTCATATTTAAGCAAGGGTAGTTGTCTAAAAAACAGGTCTACTCAATGTGCCATTCCATTAGAGAAGAACACAGACTACCTTACAGTACTCCATACTGTCTTGTCTCGCACTTTAATGTTTAATGTTGTTCTTAAATGTTTGTCCTGTCTTGTCTATGCATGGGACAGTAAGAAATGTAATTTTGAGTCCTTGTATGTCTAGCGCATGTGAAGAGTTGACAATAAAGCTGATTTGACTTCCTGCCAAACTGTTAAAGCACTTAGAGCTACATCTTGTATGAATTGTGCTATACAAATACAGTTTATTATTATAGTTGGCAGAATGTGACATAAAAGAGATTTTAGTAGCACTTTATCATACCTATATCACTATGAAGCATTTGTTATGCGTTTGTTAACTCTTAGTTAACGCTTTGTTCACCATTCATTAAGTTGGCAGAATGTGACATAAAAAAAAAAATTCTGCTAGGGTCTGCTAGGGCTTGTTCAGATAGGATTGACCAAGTGTTCAATTCCATAACGTATTTTTTTGCAAAACTATGACAGCCTTTTTTACCAAGCCCTGCACACACACACACACACACACACACACACACACACACACACCAAGGCCTGCAGCGCTGCAACATCTTTTTCGTTTCCTTTTTTTTTTTGTGGAGCGAAACTTACCACTTGAACATTGGCCTTAAGGATTAAAAAAAACCTCTGCATCAATGTTCTGCCTGATGTTAATACACAGTCATATGGATAGACACATAAACACACACACACACACACACACACACACACACACAAATACACACACAAACACACTCACAGATAGACAGGGATAAAACTGACTTAAATGAAACCTCCCTTCACTAGTGCTTGTTGTGAGCGTGTGTACTCTCTGAGTGTATGGGCATGAAAGGTGACCCAGTT
>CM059268.1:4505886-4513386 GCA_030347295.1 Setipinna tenuifilis | reverse complement strand
TGTGTCAGAATGTGTATGCTTTAATGCGTGTGTGTGTGCGTGCGTGTGTGTGAGAGAAAGAGAGAATGTGAATGCTAGAATTTGTGTGTGTGTGTGCGCGTGTGTATGAATGTGTGTCTTTGCGTGTGTGTTTGTGTGTGTGTTTGTGTTTGTGTGTGTGTGTGTGTGTGTGTCTGTGTGTGCACACACTTGTTACCATGGGCGTATGCATGTGCTGCAGAGTGCAGTGTGGCGGTTAAGGGGTTAAAGGGCTTTAACCCACTTTAACCTTCAGGCTAAAGGAGTGGGGCACAGTGTCTCTGTGAATCATCTCACACACACACACACACACACACACACACACACACACACACACACACACAGCCTCAGCTGACCAACACACATGCTGTTTCCCGCTATATAGTCAATAGTGACACATACAAAAGAAACAACACAAACACACAATGTTGTGGGCTTACGTAGAAGACACATGTAAGGTGAGGAGTGTGTGTGTGTGTGTGTGTGTGTGTGTGTGTGTGTGTGTGTGTGTGTGTGTGTGTGTGTGTGTGAGTTTGTGTGTGTGTGTATGTTGGTGTGTGTGTGTGTGTGTGTCTGGACTGCCATTCTTACTGCCATTCTGTCTGCGGCATTTAGTCATTACTTAGTGCCTGTATCTGTTTAAGACGAGTGAGATTTTTACCTGGCCAATCACATGGTAAGATGTTTACCCAATCTGTCCAATCACTTGGCTCTGATCAGTTCTCTCTAAAGGATGGGCATGAGTGTCCAGCTGTCTAACACAGGCCAGGACAGAGGGTTTAGTCCTCACATAGGACAATGGACATTCACATGCAGGACATTACATTACATTACAATTAGCTGACTCTTATCCAGAGCGATAGTTATTTAGGAACAGGGTTGGCTGCAGCACAAGTCCTTCCTCATGCACTTTATGACCCCCACTCACCCCCCCACCCCCCATCACCCATTCTACCTCTGCCCTTAATCAGGTAGCCATCCCCAAACTGCATTCTACCCACTTTACTCCCCCTCCCCGTGCACAGGTTTAGACTAACAATCACCAATTACACTGCATGTCCTACTCATCTACCCAGTATGTCTATGCATGTGACAATAAAGTATCCTTGCATCCTTGTCAAGCCGTAAGCTCAGCAGTCACTCTGAGCTAAACGTGAAGAGTTCACACATATTGGCGGAGGAGTGTCACTCCTTCACACCACCACCACTGCTCCAGGGGAGACACGAGGCATAGCCCACTGGAGCTAGAGGCCTGGGGACATATCTCTAGCAGGGGAGAAGGAGGGGAAGGAGGGGAGAGGAGGAGAAGGGTGTGAACGTTGTCAGGGCGATTACAGCGACAGCACCGTCGACCCCCGTCTCCATCCCTCAGTCACAGCTGCCACATTACCATCTCCCCAGCCCTCAAACCAGCCCCAAAGATCAGCCTGACAGCACGCACACACACACACACACGCACACAGTCACGCACGCACACACACACACATACACACGCATGCACACACACACACAGACACACACACACACGCACACAGTCATGCATGCACACACACACAGACACACACACAGACGCACAGATATACACACACACACACACACACACACACACACACATACACACAGTCACGCACACACACAGACGCACAGATACACACACACACACACACACACACACACACACACACACATAGACACTCAGGTACAGCAGTGGGTGTGTAAGTGTGGTGACATATTATCAGAGGTGTCAGAACTCTGCCATGTGCTCCTCCTGCTTGCTGCTTGTGTGTTCAGCACAGGTGAGGTCACTAATTAGCCCATCTACTTGTCTGATGACCTGTGTGCTCGTTAGGATCAGCTGTCTGCTGCAGAGCATGGTGTAACTACTGTCTGAAGTTGAAATTGACACCTCTGCATGTCGTGTTATTTAATTCAAGGGCGAATACCCCGTTTATTCTCATTCCTCTAGACACTCGAGACACTTTAATGAAAAGCTGATATGAATTATGACAGTGGCTTGTTTAAATGGTATTTTACCTACACAAGGTCACAGAGGAACATGGCTCTAACTCAGCAGTGGCAGTTTTAGAGTGCTGTTTGCTGTTTGGTAGCCCTAAGCACGACCGCTTTGGGGCAGCCACCCCATCCCATCCCAGCACCCGTGCGTTTCCATGCATGTGTGTGTGTGTGTGTCTGACTTTGTGTGTCTGTCTTTGTGTGTCTTTGAACAATATCCTGCTCTTCTCTTTTCATTATCTGCACTGTAAAGACTTAAGCGTTGAACTGACTTTAAAAAGCTGAAAGCAACACACTTCATGGATCTCTCTGTGTTGGTTTAACGTGCTCCACACAGCACAAAGCCAAGGCTAGCATGAGGCCAGCATGCTCTATTTTACAGGCATGATGAACAGAGCCACGGCCACTTGAACCGTGAGAAATACAAACCCACAGAAGAAAACGCATGCAGCATGTTGCCTACACGTTTTGAAGTTGGTTTTGTTGGTTTTCACTTGTTTATAGTAATATACTGAAATACTATGTGCACTTCTACACTTCCATTTTCCTCCTCTCTTTTATTTCTTTCTCTTTCGCTTCTCTTCCTTCCTTGTCACAGACACCTGGCACGGACGTAGCAGACACATACATCACGTTCGTGCGGCAGAACCAAGACATCCTGAGGGATCACGTCAACGAGGAAGTGTACACGGAGAAAGTGTTTGATGTGAGTGTTACAACGCACACACACACACACACACACACACACACACACACACACACAAGGAAAGAGAGTTAACCATACATATCCTCATCATGAGTGATCACAGGTAGGTGAGTAAAGACGGTTTTGTAATCTTAAACAGTGCAGAGATGGTGTTGATATGTGTTTAGTATGCCCTACGCCACTTGCTGCACCTTATAAGCAAGAGTAACCAGAGAATGAAGAGAGATATCAACTAAGTCACTGAAGAGCTGTGTGAGGTGTTACAATCTATCAGCATTAGGGTTGTAGTGGCACAGTGGTTAGAGCACATTACATGACATTACATTGCATTTGGCAGTAGGGACACACAGACATATGTACTTCTGCATAGGGACAGAGAGAGAGAGGGAGTTGGTTTAGTTTAGTGTTAGTTATGTTAGTTTTGTTAGGAAGGGAAGCAGTCTCGGAAGAGAAGGGTTTTTACAAGTTTTTTAAAGATAGGGAGGGATGCACCCGTACCATGACTAGCAAGAGCCCATGGGGTATCCGACCTGGGTCATTTTGCAGCTATACTCCATCTCTCCCTCTTTCCCACTCATTTCCCATGAGGAGCCAGGTTCGAATCCAGCCAAGATTATTTTCCAACCCCACCCCATCCTGTCACCATCTTCACTGTCCTATTAATAAAGCCATAAAAAGGCCAAAAAATACTTACATACTGTACTTAGGTACTGTTCATCAACTTGAAGTGTCACTCACAGAAAAAAGTATTGCGTATTGTCTCTTTACTAATTAAAAGATTCGTCAAGTAAAAACATTCTGTGTGTGTAGGTGGATTTGTGCATCATTCCAGAATGCCATTTTTTAAATAACAGGGACCATTTAATTTGTTCAAATGAGTCATGAAAATTAATTATACATTTAATCAAAAGACTTGGACATTGGGGAAAAACAAAAACATAAAAGTGCTGTGTCTATCCAACTGGGTCAACTCTACAGCATAAGGAGATGAATTATGAATTTATATACAGGCCCTTTGTTTTGCATTTGTGTAAGACTACTAAAACTTCATTCTTTAACAATAAGTTATTTTCTCAAACAACAAAATGTATGAGGTGTTTTTTTAATATTGTGCAAAAGTTAATTCTGTTTATGTTTAGTTCAAACTTAAGAAATAAGAACTCCCTACAAACTGCCCATTCCACAAACAAGAGGTTTTTACATTAGCTCGAAGCAACCTGACTAATGTGTGTGAGGGAAATGTTGTAAGTCAGTGGTTCTTAACCTTGTTGGAGGTACCGAACCCCACCAGTTTCATATGCTCATTCACCGAACCCTTCTTTAGTAAAAAATAAAATATGATTTTTTTACTGGTGCACAAAATGAACCGTGCATTAACATCACCTTGTTCAAAGAGGCTCCACCGAACCCCTGAGACCGACTCACCGAACCCCTAGGGTTCGATCGAACCCAGGTTAAGAACTACTGTTGTAAGGTAATCTTGCTGGCGGAATGGACAGTGTGCGGGAGTGGTCATTTCTCTAGTTCAGGTTCTTAAAAGGGGCCAAGTCCTATAGGCTGCTAACCACATACAGGCATATGACCTGACTGAGGGGTAATTCCTAGCCTGATAAACCAGCACCTCGTAGCCTACTTCACTGCGTTTGGTACAGAGGGTCTGGCTGTGCTGTATTGAGAAACGTTTTTCCTTCTGGAGGTGTGGACTTTGCTGAAAATAAAAAGATTAGATTTGCCTTTAGGCAAACATTAACATGAAGGAAGTTACGAAGCTTTCCGGAAACTAACAGACGAACTACTAACACTCACGAACACTCATGAACACTCGCTCTGTGCGCTGCTTTGGCTAGGAGGGTGTCTGCCTAGAACCAGCCATTTCAATGAGACCAGCGCCAGACCCTCTGTACAAAACGAAGTAAAGTGTGAGGGGCTGGTTTATCATTATATTTCCTTGAGAACACGTTACATTCATGTAAAGATAATGGCTGTTTAGGCGACCTGCAAGGCCGGATTATCCATAAGGGCCAGTGGCACGGTGCCCAGGGACACCAACCATTCACAACCATTTGGAGGGGCACCACATGACAAACTTTATAAATATATTTTTTGTAAATTTGTATGTTATTCACTTGAAATTGTTAATTGGCCATAAATAACTCGTCACGAACACTAATTTCATAATAACAACAACAATAATAATGATAATATTGAACAGGGGGGGCACCTGTGAAGTATAGTGCCCAGGGGCACCACATTGGCTTTATACGGCCCTGGCAACATGTTATGTGAATATAACAGCAAGGCAGACGCAAGTGGACATCCATAAACCTCAAAGGCTCTTGTGCCCCTTACCTCCCGTTGGCATCTAGGAAATATTTGAATCCACAATTTCCTTTATGTTTCAGATAAAATACGACTCTTACTGTCTAGCTCCATGGGGACCCCTGGTAATACGTGTATATAGTATAAAGTACGTACTGGAGGTACAGAGGGGAATACACATTATGGAATATGCGTAATTCACGAGAGCGTAACTGGAAGTGCATAATAACAGCACTTGCACAAAAATAAGAGAATCCGTCTCTTAATAGAGTCTAGTTCCATGAGGACCCCTGGTAACACTTTATTAGACTACTCCACCACCAGAGGCTTTACAGACGGTTTGTTGCATTTTGTTTATCATTTACTGCCCTTACTGATCAGTCTAATCAAACCCAACCCCCAGCCCCCAGCCTCAACAAGACACAACAGAGACTAGGAGTCAGATGCGCTTCACCTCGATTGGTGCTCACAGTCCAGGACACTGTTCAATATTCTGGAAGAAGGAGCAAGACCGGAGCACTCCGTTTATGATGTTTTTAATGGTGCAGAAAAAACACGACTGGCGTTTCGACGGCACTGCAGAACGACTCTGAAGAAGAAGCAGTGCCGTCGAAACGTCAGTCGTGTTTTTTCTGCACCATTAAAAACATCATAAACGGAGTGCTCCGATCTTGCTCCTTCTTCCAGAATAAGACACAACAGAGCTTCATCAGATCGTCTCGTTAGTAGTCTCCTCATCTGCAGAGAGTCTGTGAAAGCATCTATTGGACCGCCGTGATAGAGTGTGTGTGGACCCCTCGCTCAGGCAAGCATGAGGGGGAGACGGTGTCCGGCATTAGTGCTGGCGTCCAGGCGGAGAGGGAACTGCTCTTTTCTAATGACCACCACGCTGCTTCCTCTCAGCACTGACTCTGATCGATGGGGCACAGTGGTGGGCTGCGTCACTGCTGCTGCGTGCGTGTGTGTGTGTGCGCGCGCGCATGTGTGTGTGTGTAGCACAGTGGAGGCTGCGTGTGTGTGTGTGTGTGTGTGTGTGTGTGTGTGTGTGTGTGTGTGTGTGTGTGTGTGTGTGTGTGTGTGTGGCCTAGTGAAGGCCTTATTACTGCTACTAGTGCCACACTGTGGGCAATACCAGAGCTCTTACTTTTGTTCTGAAAACAGTGTGTGTGTGTGTGTGTGTGTGTGTGTGTGTTTGTGTGTGTGTGTGTGTGTGTGTGTGTGTGTGTATGCCAGTGTGAGCTCTGGCTGTGCTTGTTGTTGTTTAAGTGTGTGTGTATTCCCCCAGGCTAACACCTTCAGAGAAATATAATCTGTCCTTCCCCTCTCTCTCACACACACACACACACACACATGGAGTCCTCACGGGTCCTCTCTAATGTATCCTAAAGAGCCTTAAACTCCATGTCTGTGTTTGAGGTGACAAAGAGAGCGTGAGCTGGGACCATGTACAGTAGCAGTGATGTTAGTGGTGGGTGCAAACGATGCAGCAGTGTCTTACATGATACATTTAGCAAATATCTTATTGGCGTTTCAGTTATTGACTTGCTCACTAAACTCACCTCTGAGTCAATATGTAACGTTGAAGTGCATACCTACAGTCTGTGTCTGCACACATCACTTGAAAACCAAAGTTGTCTTTTTTTTTTTTCTTTTATCATTCACAGCAAGGCTTTTTGTCAGTTTAATCACCTTTCAGCACTGGCAATTGTACATTGTAGGACCTAAGATGTTTGTTGATGTTTTTACACCATGCCATAGTATCAGCTTGTTAAAAAAAATCCTCAACAATTTATGAGGAGAATTTTGACTGAAGATGTTTAGTCATTTTAATCACCTGTTGACATTGGCCATTGTGTAACAACGTAGGGTTGTTCCTGGAGGCCCTTAGATACTGATGTACAGACGCACCGGTATTGAGCATCTGAGAAGAGGAGAGCTGTCTTTTAAAGAGCTACCCTTGCAGCCTACGCCTCCCGGCTTCAGCGTTAGCGTGTGCGTTATTGCTCTTTTAACTTCGACATTTCAGCTTGCCTCCACACAGCAGCTGCACAGCAAACATAACCGAGTTCCATCTGTGGCCTTCGGGATGAACAATGGACTTCAATGAGCAGGGCTGACAAAATTATACACTGGAATTAATCAACACGCTGTCAGCATCAGAGTTTGATGCTGGTGTGCAGGCTTGTGTTTAAACTGTGTGTTTTTAATTGTATCTTCCTCTCAGTAGCCAATCACGTCCAAGCCTTCTACACAGGGGCCAATCACGTCTAAGCCTTCCTCTCAGTAGCCAATCCAGGTTAAGCCTTCTACACAGGATCCAATCATGTCTAAGCCTTCTACACAGAAGCCAATCCAGTCTAAGCTTTCCTCTTAGGAACCAATCACCTGTAAGCCTTCTACACAGGAGCCAATCACGTGTAAGCCTTCTACACAGGAGCCAATCA
>CM059268.1:4500886-4503386 GCA_030347295.1 Setipinna tenuifilis | reverse complement strand
CGTGAACATTTCTCTGTGTGTGTTTGCTTTACCATTTCTGTGTGTGTGTTTGCATGAACATTTCTGTGTCTGTGTGTGTGTGTGTTTGCATGTGTCTGCGTGCGTGCATGCGTGCGCGCGTGTGTGTGTGTGTGTGTGTGTGTGTGTAATGGTGGTAGTGTGAGTAACTGAGAGTGATAATGCATGCGTGGGTGCGTGCGTGTGTGCATGCGTGTGCGTGCGTGTGTGCGCGCGTGCGTGTGTGTGTGTGTGTGCGCGCGTGCGTGTGTGTGTGTGTGTGTGTGATGGTGGTAGTGTGAGTAAATGAGAGTGGTAATGCATGCCCTTGCAGACGGATGGTAGAATGTGATGCGGAGTGCAGGCGCGGCGGCTGGATGGAGATCGGGCTGATTAGGAGTCTGATGAGGTTCTGCCAGTGGGGGGCACTGCAGCGCTCCGTCCCCTGCCCCCCCCCCCCCCCCCCCGACCACAGGTGCACGGTGCCTGTGTGTGTGTGTGTGTGAGTGTGTAAGAGTAAGAGAGAGAGAGGGAGAGAGATTGTGTGCGTGTGTGTGTGTTGCCCCCCCCCCCCCCCCATCTCTCCGATGAGGCCTGTAACGCCACGCTGGTGAGAGGACACTTAAGGGCCGTGATTACCGCCACACCGCGCTGCACCGCACCACGCCAGAGAGGAACGGCTCCACTGCGGCCCCGTGTCAGAGGATAAACACACATGTACGACAACAATGAACGACCCCCCACTTACGCTTATGGCTCTGTGCCCCCCCCCATATCCCCAACCCCACTCTCTCCCCTCACGACCCCCCACTTACGCTTATGGCTCTGTGGCTGCAGATAAAGACAGATCCATCTGCCCCCCCCCCCCCCACACACACACACACACTCCAGCCCAGCTTCCCTTCTCACATTTTACTTCCTGGATTAAAAAAGCATTAGTACTGCTGAGATGGCACAATAGTTGCCTGATTTCATGAGACAGGAGAGCAAAGCAGAGTTTGAAATGGACAAATAACGTACATTTAACTATTTAACCTGTCGCTATGATGCAGCGATGCAGTCAAGAGCTACAATTAACAATTTAACAATTAACTCCTCCAATTTACTCCAATTTAACAATTTACTCCAATTTAACAATTAACTCCTCTACTCCTCTACCTTACGCTTATGGCTCTGTGGCTCTGTGGCTCTATGGCTCTGTGGCTCTATGGCCCCCCCCCCCACCCCATATCCCCAACCCCTCTCTCTCCCCTCACGTTTTACTTCCTGGATTAAAAAAACGCATTAGTACTGCTCAGATCACACACACCTGGTGTGTAGAGGCACAATATTTGCCGGGTTTCATGAGACAGGAGAGTTTGAAATGGACGAATAGCGTATATTTACCTGTTGTCGCTGAAATGTACTCTCTGTTGCGATGATGCAGTGATGCAGCAACCTGGATTCAAGAGCAACAATTAACAATTTACCCATTAACAATTAACTCTACCTGGCTGAAGTGTTGTGCTAATTGGAATCAGCTGATTTAGCTGAAACAAACATGTTGTACTGGAGTGTAACTTTCAAAGACAGTACAGTAGAGGAACTTCAGGAACTTGCATATGTTTTTTTTTTTTATTAGACTTCAGACTTCCTCTATAAGTCATGATTAGGTAAGGGCTAGTTATTTTGACATTTGGTTGGCACAGTGGTCACGCTAACCTCTCCAGTCACATTCGAAAAGATATATTTTTTGGTTTGACCGCTCTCAGTTGGTTAAGATACTTGCATGCTTACACACTTATATCTTTGTATCAGATATTACAGCTCTATGCTGTTTTACATTAAAAAGAGCTGTATTGTACCAACCTTTAAAAAAAAAGAAGTTGGGCACTAATGTGCATGGCTCTTTTTACTGCAACTATTTTTCTAGCCCTTCTTTTTAAGTATCTTTAATTTATGTTACTTAAATACTGCATGTTAAACCCTGCAGGAGTGTAGTAGTGTAGTAGTAGTATAGCGGTGTAGTGGTGTAGTGGTGTAGTAGTGGTGTAGTGGTGTGGTGTAGTAGTGTAGTAGTGTAGTGTAGGGTAGTGGTGTGGTGTAGTAGTGTAATAGTCTAGTGGTGTTGTGGTGTAGTAGTGTAGTGGTGTAGTGGTGTAGTAGTGTAGTGGTGTAGTGGTGTAGTAGTGTAGTGGTGTAGTAGTGTTGTGGTGTAGCAGTGTAGTGGTGTAGTGGTGTAGTGCTGTATTAGTGTAATTAGTGTAGTGGTGTTGTGGTGTAGTAGTGTAGTGGTGTAGTAGTGTAGTTGTGTAGTAGTGTAGTGTAGTGTAGTGTAGTGGTGTAGTGGTGTAGTGGTGTAGTAGTAGTGCTGTCAGAGACTCCTGAAGTCCAAGGCCATATCGCATCTCCTTCTCACACACACACACACACACACACACACACCTTGTGCTTCTTGTTGAGTGTCACACGTGCAGCCTAGAGGAAGCAGGGAAGGCATGCTGGAGGCCACACACACACACAC
>CM059268.1:4473386-4498386 GCA_030347295.1 Setipinna tenuifilis | reverse complement strand
GGTAACAATAAGTAAGCACAGGCTTAGTGCTTCACCTCAAGTTTTAATGAGAAACAATAATGACATTAAAATTACTCTCAAGATCGCTAAGGTAACAATGTACAGTAAGCACAGACTTGGTATTCCAGCTCAAGTTTTAATGATAAACAACAATAATGACATTAAAATTTAAAACGATTGCCTTGAAAATATGACTTTATGTAAATAAAAAAATACTCCTTACACCTTAACGGTCCCTGTTACAGCGTATCTACATCATAACATACATTGTAACAAGTGTGTAATGACATTTAAGACTATGTACCTACACTGAAACAGAGGATTAGGGTTAGTTAACACTATGTACAGTACAAGTGCATAATGTTACATGTAGTTACGTTTAGACAGACTGTAAATCTAACTGTTAAAGGGGAACTTCCATCGTTATTTTTATTCATATTTCTGTGTCGCCACTATGGTTGAATGCATTGTGCGTCATTTCTGTGAAAAATTATGTCCTAGATCTCTTGTTTGACGCTGTTTTCTGTAAGCTATAACAGGTCTAGTGGTTGAACGACTGGCTTTTCCGGTGTGCCTCGTGAATATCCATGACGTGTCAATAAGGCACTTCTGATTGGGCAAATTCGCTGCCTTTTGCTCACCTAGCTTCTGTCCACCAATCCTTTGGGATGTGGGCTTGCCATATATGGCTCTGGGCGGGGCTTACGACCTAGTGACGTAGATAGGTTTAGCATGCTCTGATCCGCTCGTTTTGGTTAGCTCGACCCTTCAATGACCAGTAAAACCATGAGGGTCGAATTTCACGTCTTGGAATGCTGCGTGCATATACTGCTTGTTATGACCCACCACATTGTAAATAGAGCTACTAAAAGTGGTTTTGATGGAAGGACCCCTTTAAAATAAAGTGTGACCAAAAACCTCATTGTAAATAAAAGGTTGTTAACAACCTTGGAGCCAGTCGGTCAGTCACTCAGGTTGGGCTCTGGGCTCTGAGTGAAACACAGGAGGCCTTATCAAGCCCACTCAGACTGAATGGCCTTCATTGTCAAAACCACAAGCATGTTTATAATAACAATAATAATAATAATAATAATAATAATAATAATAATAACAACAACAATAATCTTTACTTGCATAGCATAATTCATACATACAAGGTGCAGTCAGTCAGTCAGTTAGGCTGGACTGGGTGAAACACAGGAGGACAGCTGGGTGAAACACAGACTGAATGGCCTTCATTATCAAAACCGCACACATGTTTATTATTAAAGCAGCTTTTTAGAATAAATTAATTAATTAATAAGTAGTGTAGTGTAGTGGTGTAGTAGTGTAGTGGTGTAGTAGTAGTGTAGTGGTGTAGTAGTAGTGTAGTGGTGTAGTAGTGTAGTGGTGTAGTGGTGCTAGCGGTGTCTGTGTCCTGTCCTTTTTCCTTTCTGACGGTGCGTTTTGTTTTTTGTGTCCCCTCCCTCCCTCCCTCGTCCTCCCGTGACAGAAGTCGTACCGGGACTTCCGTCTGCAGGGCGTGCTGGACGGGACGCTGAACAGCAAGAGCTACGAGACCGTCCACAGCCGGCTCAGCGTGGAGGAGGCCACCCTGGCCGTGAACGCCAGCGAGGGCCTGCAGGGCATCTCCATGAGGGACAGCGACCAGGAGGACGGCTAGCGTAAAGGCCTTCATCACGAGGAAGAGAAGAGGAGGGGTAGAGAGAGGCCTGGCCTTCGTCGTGATGAAGAGGAGGGCTAGCATGAAGCCTTCATCGTGAGGAAGAGGAGGGGTAGAGAGAGACCTTCATCACGATGAGGAGTAGGGGTAGAGAGAGAGACCAAAGGGAAAGGGCCTTCATCGTGAGGAAGAGGAGGGGTAGAGAGCTTCACTGCGATGAAGAGGAGGGGTAAAGAGAGAGGCCTTCGTCACGAGGAAGAGGAGGGGTAGAGAGAGACTGAGGGATGGAGGCCTTCATCATGAGGAAGAGGAGGGCTAGAGGCCTTCATCACGATGAAGAGCAGGAGTAGAGGCCTTCATCGTGATGAACACAAGCCACCATCATCATCATCCCCTCCATCACCATCCTGTCCAGCGGCCAGCTAGCCTAGCATCCTGCCTGTGTCAGTGCTGTACTGGAATACTGCCCCACTAAAGAGATCAGACACCCACAGCAGCAGCAGCAGCCTAGCGGCCAGCCATACGTCCAGCCAGCCTATCGCCCTGCCTGTGTGTGTCAGTACTGTACTGTAATTAGAGGTAAGATTGGGCCTAAAAAATCCAGCCCGACCCGACCCATGCCCGCGGGTATTAAAGCCCGACCCAGCCCGAGCCCGACCAATTAACTTGATTTGCAGGCCCGAGCCCGAAGCAAACCCGAAATTTCATATATATATATACATATATTTCATATATATATACATATATATATACATATATATACACATATATACATATATTTTTTTTTTTTTTAAACTCAGTGACAGAGAAGCCCGACCCGAATGTAATGATGACATTTTAGGCCCGACCCGGCCCGAAATTCGGGTCGGGTCGGGCTCGGACTCGGGCTTGGGCTTAAGATCTTACCTCTAACTGTAATACCGTCCCACTATAGACATCAGACACCATCAGCAGTAGCAGTGGTCAGCCTAACGTGCAGCCATCCTAGCGCCCTGCCTGTGTGTGTCAGTGCTGTACTGTAATACCCAGGGATGTAGTGGAGGGTAAACGCAAGTAAACGGGGTTTACCCACCTTTCAACAGAGTTTGTTCACCTATCAGTCCAGTTTATTCACCCTATAATAGAATTTATGTACCAAATACAATTTCTAACATTCCAAAATCACACTATGTCATTTATATGTGCATTAGAGACCCTTAACATGCGCTGGAACTGTTTTGCATGTCTGTTTAAAGCATCTCATGTCGCACCGTGCATCCACCTCACCACGATCACCAAATTCATAGTTTACCCACCTCTGATTTTACCACTACACCCCTGGTAATACCCACTATAGACATCAGACACCCTGAGCAGTAGCAGTGGTCAGCCTAACGTCCAGCCTAGACTCCTGCCTAGCGTCCTGCTAGCCTAGCGTCCTGTCTGTGTCAGTGCTGTACTGTACTACTGTCCCAACTATAGACATCAGACACCCACATCAGCAGCAGCAGCAGCAGCAGGTCCAGCCTAGAGTCCTGCCTAGTGGCTAGCCTAGCGTCCTGCTAGGCTAGCGTCCTGTCTGTGTCAGCGCTGTACTGTAGTGCTGTCCCACTCTGATGTGCAGTGGGGCTGCCAGTAGCCAATATGGTGGCGTCCCTTACACACCAGATGGCCGTCTCACACACTACAGTGCAGTAGTTAGTGTAGTCACACACACGCAGAACAATCTACTTAGAGCAACAATTGGATTATTAGCAGCAGAATTTGGAACACTCCAGTTTGCAAGCTAAGTGAACGAGCAAAAAATGTCAGAATTCCAAAATTACTCACTTTACATGGCATCCTATGATTAGGGTAAATAGAATAGACTATTTATTTAGTTTACATGTACCCGCACTGAGGCACTGTGTTTTCACTGTCTGCTGGGAAACACAGCTACTGTCAGCATCTGTGCCAGTGGATTCCCTCACACTCTTTTAATGGCTGTGACACACACACACACACTCACACCCACACTACATTACTGACACAGACAGGAAAAAGTCATGCGTGGAACCAATTTTTTTTTTAAAAGGCAGCGTGCAGTATGGAGCTGTTTAATGTTGGTTCAACGGAACAGTGCTGTGAACACTATAAATTCATACAGGTGACCTTCTCCTGCAGGGGAAACAGGATGACACTGTTCCACATCAGAGACCAGCAGCAGGTAGCATATCGCTGTAAACAAAACACAAAACAGTACAATTAAGCCAACATGCTGCACGGCTCTTTTGTGTTTGTCTCACAGTGCCATGTATGTTCATAATGTGCATGGCATTACATGGTCAATGTAAACCAATGTTAAAAACACCCGTGCCACGTTTCCAACCATAGTTTTATGCCCTGGAGAGGACAGTGAGGGTGGGCAGGAGATGAGTGAGTGGGGGAGACAGAGAGATGCGATTGGTGTGGGAAATGCCTCGAACCCGAGTCCCCGTGGGCACACACACACACACACACACACACACACACACCCGGTCATGGTGTGGGTGCTCTAGCCACTGCGCCACATACCCCTCTTTTATTTATCCTTTTTTTCTTTTTTTCTTTTTTTAAATAAAGTTGATCTTTTGCTGGCCTTTTTACAGTTTACCTGTGTGTGTGTGTGTGTGTGCGCGCGTGTGTGTGTGCGTGTGTGTTTGTGTGTGTGCGTGTGTGTGTGTGTGCGCGCGCCAGGGATGGAAATGCACACCAGCCACCAGCCAAATGACACTAAAATATAAAAAAAATGGCTGGTAAAATTTTACAAAATAGTAATTTCCTATTGAGTGGCTGGTGAGTTTGATCATTTATTTGTCAGTGGCTGATATGCGTGCACATTTTGCAGCGGTGATTTCCACCTCTGGTGCGTGCTGTGCTGCGCTGTGCTGTGTCTCTTCCTCGTCATAACCCAGGCTACTGTGGGCATCCAAGATGGAGGCTTCCCTCTCATGCTGTATGGTTGTGGCAGGCAGAGAGGAGACACGCTGGATAAAACATAGCGTTGCGTTTCTCACTGGGCTCATGGTTAGGATGTTAACCATGCCTTATTTCACACACACACATGTCTGTAGGCTCCACTACACACACTGTCTTATTGTGCACTACACACTGACATGGGGTTTTATTCAGTGTATATTCTGGTGGTGGCGTTTCATATTTAATCTACAGTATCTGCTGTTGGAATTCAATGTGAATGTCTGTACTGGCCAATCAGATGTGGTGTTTGTTCCAGCTGTGTTGACGTCTGCACAATGGGGCTTGTGTGGGTGTAAACGTGACTAGTAGAGTGCATATAAGAGGTTTTGTAAGGTATATTTCTATTGTCCATGGTCTCACCTGTATTGGTTCAGGTGTGTTATAAAGTGTTAATATTAAAGTGCTTTTAATCCAGACTTTATTTTGCAACCTTTCTCCTTACATGCACCCTGGTGTGTGGGTGTGTGTGTGTGTATGTGTGTGTGTGTGTGTGTGTGCGTGCGCGCAATTAAAATTTAGCAATTAAGAAGGGGGGGGGCAGTCATGCCTGCGTGTATGGTGTTGTGCGAGTTAATCATAATTAGTTTTATACAAAGGCCCCCTTTAATACACCATGCTTGCGTTTTATTCTCTCCTGATTGTAACGGAGGAATTATGACATTTTCCTCAGTTTCAGGCAAGCACAGGCATGTTAGCATTCACAGGGAAGACCACGATGCCGGCAATTAGAGAATAATTTAGATAATTAGTTTTAAATTAAATTAAAGCTTTTTCTTAATTGCAATGTTCTGTATGTGTCATTCAAAATTAAATCTAAACCCAAATCGCGTTTGCTTTATAAAAAGCACTTTGCCCTCTCCCAGCAAAGCTGACTTAGAATAGGCCTGACATTTTACAACAAAATCTAGAGATGTTGAAAAATGCCCTAATAGATTCATTGAGCAGTGTCCCATCTTTGATGAATTTTCTAGGACTATAACATATAGTAAACTTGAGAACAAAGCTCTCTCTCTCTGCCTTTCATTACATTTAGTCTCCTACCAAAAAAATGTGAGCCGATTCAGCCCGGACCGGGCCGTGGACCAAATTGGATCTTCAAGTCGCACAAATTTCACGCTTCACTTCAGACGTGATCATGTGTTGTTTGTCAAATGTTCATATTTCAAAGAGGATATGCGAGTCTGGAGAAATGAGCATCAGGCAACCTCCGCCCACCGTCCATCTGTCCGTCTGCGCGGCCACACGCTTTCTGCCGTCTCTAAATGGAGCTTCCAACATCTTTCGTTTGCCTGCCCATTGATGGTGATTCCAGTAGGGTAATACATTTTACAGCACAAGTTATTCTTTCTTTTTTTCTTTTTATCTATCTATCTATCTATCTATCTATCTATCTATATATCTATCTATCTATCTATCTGCTTGTTTGTTTATTTGTAAATTAACGAAATGGTAAAGGCCTACTTAAAAATTAGTTTGCTTTTGCAAAGCCAAGAATCCACTAGGCGGGCCTAATAGTGTATTTATAAAGTGGACAATGTCACACAGCGTTATACTGTGCATCTCTGCTAGTACAAACCGCAAATCCATGAAGTCTCGGCTGTCTGAGACATCTCTCACCGATAAACCAGTCAATCCCGGAGAGGTGTTTTTTTTTTACCCAGGTCCTCTGCCACATTAAAGTCGATGGCGGTATGTTTCTTCACATTCACCGCGTTTAATCTAATTGAACTTTAAAGCGTCTAACTTATTATTTCTTTGACATGTGTATATATATATATATATATATATATATATATATATATATATAATGACATAATGAAAATAAAATAAGTTACATTTAGGCTATTAAAAAAAGAAACATTTTAAAATAATAAAAACATTTAACAGTCCCAAATATCATAATCTAGGACTACAGGTGAGTCGCACTGTCTCCAGACTAAAGCCTAGGTTATGTGCTGTTTTAAATATTTCTACATTTAATGAAAACACACTAAAATGCTGCCATAGGCTTCCTCAATAATTTTAATTACATTATAATTTTAATAATAACTATCCTATGAATATATAGAATCACTCACATTTAGGAAGACTTAGTTTTTAATATAAGGGTGTGGTTAGAAATGGCAATACTACTATTACTAATAATAATAACAATACTACTACCAATAGTAATAATAATGATAATGCAATAATAATAACAGTAATGCCCGCAACTATAACAATAATTATGATTTATTATTATTATTGTTGTTGTTATATTGTTATTATTATTACAACAAAAGGTTTCGCAAATAGGCCTATTTGACAAATTGACTTACAAATTATTGTTACATTATTATTACATTAATTACAAATAGGCTAGTAGAATTTAAGTAGAATTTAAGATACTCACACAGTTATCTTTTGCTGTAAGCCTATTAGTTGTATTTAGGTGACCCGCTATCTGCATTCCTCTTTTCCTATTTTCAAATAGCATGGTGGTGGATGTCTTATTTTGGCTACACTGTTTTCATTAGACTACAGTATAACAGTGTTAAGATACAGGCCATGTAAAAAGTCCTAACATTCAACATTTTTTTTCACAGCACACATTCCACCCTCGGTGTCTCTTTCTCGCTCTCTCCCTCTCGGAAGGCGACGGAATGCAATGCAACACATCTCATCACTGTCAAAGTCATGTCTCTCTCTCACACACACACTCACTCAAACACTTACTGGCGTTTTACGCGCAGGGAAGAGGCGATGCCTTCTGGAAGGAGCCGGTCCTTGAGGATTCATCTGTCTATCTGCGGAGATCTCTAGCGGGGAGAGCGAGTCCCACATTCCCCCGCGGATTTAGTTAACAAAAAGGGGAAAGTTGTTAATTTATTAAGGTATCGCTTCCCACGTATAAAAATACAAAATAGTCTTAATAGTTTCAGCCCCTTGTCCCTCGTGGGGAGAGCCGAGATGAGCAGTTATTCAATAGATAAATAAGTGTTATAAGTGTTATTCTTCCTGTAAAATAATTTGCAGAGATAATAAATAACCTCAAGACAGATTAGACTGATTTGGATCATCTGTAGGTTTACCTAGAGCATCTGCAGTTAAAAATAAAGATGTAAGCTTTTACAGTCTAGCTGTTGCTCGTTTTTGTCATTCATTGGCTTTGCCACAAAAGTGGTAGGCCTTCTGGTATTCCGCCTCGGTGCTGAATACCAACCAATCTCTCTCGAGAAAAAAAAACAAGGCAGCACAGTCTTAATGTTTTTAACCTCTACAGAAAGACCACACCATACCATACCGCGAGAAATAAAGTCGTCAAATCCTGACAAGTCAAATGTTGACAAACATCAACCGTCCGCTGACCCAATTGAGCGCCTGTCATTTTAAGCGACTTAAATGATGTCACACAAAGCCGCAAGGGGACCTGAGATTTGCCAAACAACTTGCCATTTGAACAAGACGCCCGCATCTAAGAAGCACCTCCTTCACGACGCGGGTGAATAGCAGTCACCTATAGCGGCTGCAGAGGACCGAGAGCAGTGGGAAAGTTGTCTCTGCTGATTGATCTAAGTGGGAGAATAATCCACTTTACTCCACCCGCTTGGAAACTAACGATTGTCTCGGTACAGGCTGAGTTATTGACCGCCAAACGTTTATTGAGTGCCAGGCTGATAAGTTGCACTTGTCACGCTTTCGGTGTGCGCGGCTGAGGGGACTTTCTCGTGAAGCCCAGCAGACAGATGGCGGCCGATGATGACCTCTCCCGGGGGTCAGTAAGGGGGGAATCAGTCCTATCCGTGCCCGGCAACGCCGCATCGCGCCATACAAACATAGGTGTTGTAGAAGGAGTCATGAACACTGCGCTGTATCACTCAGCGGGATTATTCGGCTCACCATCGGCTTCTGGAAGCTTAACGGCGGGAGGAAACATGATCACCACGGCCAAGCCGCTCGCCTTCTCAATCGAAAGGATTATGGCCAGGACACCGGAACCAAAGTCGATACAACTCCCCAACGTGTTCCACGCACCCGGGGGGAACGCGGACCCAAAGCAAGCGCTCAGCGTGAACCCTTCTTCACTGCACTGTATGATCCCGTTCGTGCCACTCGCCTACGAGCCGGGCCACAAACTCCACATCAACGGACTGGATGCGAACCACTTTGACGCCTCCTCGTGTAACTCCAGCGATCTGGTGAGCATTGGTTTGAATTACAAAAACGAGCATTCGGATGTGACTCCGACAGTGGGACAGTATAAACTTTTTCGGCCGCGCGTGGTCAACCAGGCTTCCTTTCACGCGATGGGTGCTATATGTTACCTGAACTGTGCCGAGAACTCGTGCCCACCCCCGGCAGGCATAGTAAACATCCACCCGATGGCTTCTTACTTTTTCAACTCTCCGCTGCAAGGTCGCCAGAAAGCTTGCGTGTCTGAGAAGAGCAAGGCTGGCCACAGTGGCGACAGGTACCAGCCGGGGGTGTCCTTCAAAGACCTCTCCCAAACCCGGCTGCACCAGTACATGAAAGAAAGCGCACAGATACTCACGGAGAAGCTTTTCAAGACCTCCACAAAACTCAACGGATCCCCACAAAGCAAGCCCAAAGTGTTCACGTGTGAAGTGTGTGGCAAGGTAAGACTTCAGTTGGTTGGCGTTTTTATTTTTTTATTTTTACATTTGTCTTGAATCTCCTTATTTTGTGTGTTGTACTGTTTTAATCATTTTAGCAGGCCTACTTGATTTAATTTATCCTGATATTTTAAAGCATATACGCCATTTAAAATATGTACCTCTTGTGTTTTTGGCAGGTTTTCAATGCCCACTATAACCTGACGCGCCACATGCCCGTGCACACGGGGGCCAGACCCTTTGTGTGTAAGGTCTGCGGCAAAGGATTCCGCCAAGCCAGCACGCTCTGTCGCCACAAAATTATACATACTCAGGTATTATACACACGGCAAGCCATCGACCCAATTCATTACAAATACCAGTGTTATTACTACATTATTGTTTGCCTTCAATACATTATTATTATTATTATTATTATTACGATTATTGTTGTTATTATTATTGTTGTTTATTATTTTTACTAACAATAATATTATTATTATCATTATTATTATTATTATTATTATTATTGTTGTTATTACTACTACTACTACTACTAACAATAAGAACAATAATGTTTGCATTGGGCCTATTATTGGCGTTAGAAAGCTTTTACTTCTGTGGCTATTAAGGCACCATTTACTTTTCTGTTTTATCTACTGTACTATAATTATGTGTATTTTGTGGGGCACAGACAGTCGACTATTTTCCTGTAGGTTATGCAAACTAGCTACTATTCCGCACTACTGTGTAAGCTAATTGGGACTAGGCACTATTGTTTAGCCTAATTGTTGTGTTTGCATCTGTTCCGTTTGTAAATTGCAGGAAAAACCCCATAAGTGTAACCAGTGCGGAAAAGCCTTCAACCGAAGTTCAACTCTCAACACACATGCACGGATTCACGCAGGTTATAAACCTTTTGTCTGTGAATTCTGCGGTAAAGGCTTCCACCAGAAAGGTCAGTAGCATAATGGTCTATTTTACAATTACCACTACAACATACTGTTGTTTTATAGGCGCCAAGCTTGAGTTTGCCATTTTATCTATCTAAGGTTCTTTATTTAGGTTGAACACAACACACCTTTGATTTGGAATTATTATTATAGCAGCCGGTTCCTGGCGTTTACATTTTACTGTGGAAAATAACATCCACTTTCTTTTCATTCTTAAAGGAAATTACAAGAACCACAAGTTGACGCACAGCGGCGAGAAACAGTTCAAGTGCAATATTTGCAACAAGGCTTTCCACCAAGTCTACAACCTGACGTTCCATATGCACACGCACAACGACAAGAAACCATTCACCTGCCCCACGTGCGGCAAAGGCTTCTGCAGGAACTTTGACCTGAAAAAGCACATTAGAAAACTACATGACATCTCTCCCGGGCCCCAGTCGCCCTGTGCGCTTCCGCACGCCAATACAGAAAATCGCCGGCACTGAGAAGGGGACCTTGCTGCTTTTCGCATGAACAGGTGCATGGAGAAAGGCCGTGTGAGAAGCGCGCCATCTTTCCTCTGTATAAATAGGACAAGGTATAGCCTTTTGCTGTTAATTCTGGTAGAACTCAGCGGTGGACAAATAAACATTTACGCGGAGTTCATGAAAAAAAAAAACATTCTGACTTCTCCCTCAGGATGATACACTATGTTAAAAGGTCTCAAACTATTTATTTAAAACTGTGATGCTGTAATTATTTGAAAATAATGTTTGAAATTGTTGCTATACCGAGAATTCGTTTTTGTGGCAAATGTGTTATGTCTCCCAATTTTTTATGACCTTTATATTATTTATTGCTTTCATTCCATGGCGTTGCCAAACTGATTTCAAGTATTTCATGATTATGCAAGATCGTTGATGTAAAAAAAAAAGTCTGTGTCAGTGACACATGCATACTGCAATTTAACAACAAATGGTTTAAAATAACACAACACCAATTCCAAGAAAAATGAAATAAATAAAAGCTTATATATGTAATTTTGTGGCTGTGTTTTGTTTAAGGTTTTGTAAGTACGTTACATTACAAACAATTACAGGTTATAAGATAATAGCATGGAATTAATAAATTATCTGATTTTAATTTTAACCTTCCCACTTACTGCTTGCACACGAATGCACTTCAAACATGCAATTATGACTTCACGTGTGAATTAAAACAGCTCGTGCCGGCCAATGAGAAACACCTCCCTCCTGCGGAATCTTTCTTAACTGCACGTGTGGACAAACACGGGGCATTTATCTTATTTATCTAAACACAGGCGCCAAAATTATACTAATGAAGAAGACAGAATCTTGATTGGTTGATTGATTTTGTCATTTATTAGTACTATGCTACTATATGTTCAGAACTCACAAAAACAAGATTACAGGATGAGTGTGATATCATAATGAAATGCTCATATTCTGACAGGATTGCTGTCCTGCGACTCTTTTCTTTTCTTCAAAATGTTACTCCCCTGAAAGGGGGTTAAACATAAGTGATAGTAAACGGGTTGAGATGTGTCTCCACCACGAGCATAAGATGTCCTGTGGCTGATTGTGTTGGGTTCTCTCACACAGACCACACGGGGACTGCTTCACTGCTCCTTCCTGAACTACAGACTACACTCTAAAAAATAATGGTTCTTCAGAATGATGCCATAGAAGAACCTTTTTCAGTGCTTTAAAGAAGCGTCGAGGCAACAGTTCTTTAAAGAACCATTTGACACCGATATGACATAATATAGTCCATTATGATGTAAGGCTCTAAAGAACTATTTGCAATGTGAAGAACCTTTCACATACATGCTAAAAAATAAAGGTGCCTAAATGGTTCTTTAACCACCTCTGGATGGTTCCATAAAGAGTAAAGGTTCTTCTATGGCATCAAAGAACTGGTACTGGCCCCATTATTTTTTAGTGTGTACAGAAAACAAAGCTGCCTGAGCTAACTGTGGCTTAAACAGAAATCTGTGGCTATTCAAGAAAACGTTTTGGTTCGTCTCAACAAAGCCCTGTTATAAGTAAGCAGTGTGATGCAACCAAATTGACTGACAACGGTTTAGGGTGAAACCACATTGCAGATACTGGCAGTCAAATTAGTTACAATCCATTTAATTTTTTTTGGAAAAGTTAACATCCATTAAATGTTTCACCTTAGCTCTGAAACACATATTTCCCAAACAAGCAGACATGTAAGGCAGGCTACCACTGTTCTTTTTAAGTAATGCTGGATAAATGTATTATTTCATTATGATATTAAAAAGGAGGAATATTGTACCTCACTCTTTTTATGTTGTTATCCAATCTGAATGAGAAGGATGTCCAGCTTAGAGAAGTTTATAATTCCTCATGCTTTTATAATTCTCAATGTGTAGGAAGTATGTGTGTCTGTAGTGTCCCTGTTCTGGGAAACTTACTTAGGCACATGCATCTCCTTGTGTGTATGAGGGTAGTCTGATTACTCTGTGTTTCTCTACACCTCTGTTAGCTTATGTCGTCCTTTTTTGTAAGTCGCTTTGGATAAAAGCGTCTGCTAAGTGTAATGTAATAATAATATAATTATAAAAAGGCGAAGCAGGAAACCTTAGAACTAAATAAGACACTTCTGGAAGACAGCCTAGAGACAGTGACCAGGACGTGATGGTGAGATAATTCAGCCTGTGATATTTACATGCAGTATATCATTTTATGACCTTTCAGTTCAATTATGTAAAGGAAAAGCTTCAAATATGTTTTTCATAACAAACAGGTGCATGATTTCTTTCTACATCGAAGACAAACAAAACAATGTTTTTGTAGCAATACTAGTACATCTGATGAACTGCAAACAAGCCATCAGTTGATTTGTTTTCTGTAGAGGTAGATAGACATTACAAAGGGAAAGTCATAAGAGGAAAATATTCCTTTTGACAGCACTCTTGTGATATCTTTGTCTCCCAGAAATAAATTAAATCTTATTGACATCTCATCTGTTTTGTCCTTTAACCCATTTCACTGAAAAAAACAACAGTGTAAGGCTATTTTAAGATCTTAGGTTGAATGTAGATTGTACTTATATTGGGATTCATTGGACACTGTTTTTCACTGAGTTTCATTTAAGAAGTATGAGAGAAATTCTACATTTCACTGAATTCTGGAATGTTGGGCTACCTCGCAAGCACAGTCAGGGAAGGTTAAGGTAGTAGTAGTAGGGAAAACTAGATAGTAGTGTTCCAAAATTTAATTACAGCTCTTCGTTAAAGTTGTGGTTAGGGTAAGGGTTAGCAGCTCAACTGAACAGAACACCAGATTAACAGTGTGTAGCCCAGTGGTTCTTAACCTTGTTGGAGGTACCGAACCCCACCGGACCGGTTTCATATGCTCATTCACCGAACCCTTCTTTAGTAAAAAAAAACATATATATATGATTTTTTTACTGATGCACAAAATGAACCGTGCATTAACGGTTCCACCGAGGCTCCACCAAACCCCTGAGACTGACTCACCCAACCCCTAGGGTTCGATCGAACCCAGGTTAAGAACCACTGGTGTAGCCTTAAGGCAACTGCATCTGAAATGCACATTTGACTACTACACCACTGGTTAGCGGGGTAAGTAAATAAAACAACGAGTGTCTTTGCTGTAGATGTAAGATGCCTAAAGGCAATATTATGAAAAAAATAGTATGAAAAAACATGTCTCCCCTCCTCACACCCTGTGACCAAATGACCCATAGAATGTACAATCTCGTATACAGTCAATTAAATAAACTGACACATGATGGATGGATGGATGGATGGATGGATGGATGGATGGATGGATGGATGGATGGATGGATGGATGGATGGATAGATAGATAGATAGATAGATAGATAGATAGATAGATAGATAGATAGATAGATAGATAGATAGATAGATATCTATCTATCTATCTATCTATCTATCTATCTATCTATCTATCCATCCTTCAGTTACTGCTTCAGCTACTAGACAGAAAGTGACTGGGCAACACAACACAGACAGCTGACATGACCTGCAGCAGCACCAGAGCCATTACCAGTAGTGTCAGTGTCAGTGTGTCTACCAGTAAAGCATTAGACAAAGTGGGACTGGACGCACCCATCTTAAAAGCATAGTAACACTTTTACTAAACAGTCCTATGTACAGTGTGTCTAAATGTAACAACATAACATTATGTATTTACACTGTACATAACCCTAACCATAACCCTAAGGTACGGTGTAAATACATAATGGCACATGTCATTACACACTTTGTTATACTGTACTTCATGATGGAGATTCACCATAACAGGGACTGTAAAAATAATGTGCAATCAAAAGGATTTTATAAACAGGTGCTCTCTGTGTAATTGAAGTCATCGTGAAAAAGAAAATAAATGCCCACACACTGTTTTTCTCTGCTGCCGAAGTAGCCTGGTGAATATCCACTTTAGGAGCAGAGACAAAAGTGTAAGGATATGCTTTATAACTTCATGAACAGACTCAAGGCTAAATTATAAAAGACATTCACACAATGCAAAACACACACGAAGCAGAACCTTCATACATACAGTTAATAATATCCTTCAGTATCCTTCTATTTTCGATATTAACACATTACTTAGTAAATATTTATTGTAATTTTACTGACTTCACTAGTGTGGGGATAACAAATTTCAAAAAGAGTAATAACATAGTTACTGATCTACTTACTGTGAATATTACTACTAATCCAAAGACTGAACCATTCAGAGTCATCCTTTTTTTTCTGCACAGGTGTATGATATCAGTCTAAATGGAATGCAACATTTAATGTTTTTTAAAATCATGAAATACTCTTTGCCACACTTATTATAAGAGAATATTGTAGCTAAGCTTTTTTGGATAGAGTGCAGGAGAGAAGAGCCTGCTATAGAGGGCTAACCTTGACTGTCATACGCAAATGAAAAATATGGTATTTGTCTTGCAAACTGATGTTAAAGAACTTTTTTTTCTGGATCTCAGCACGATCTGTCCTAGACTGGAGAGCCCATGCGCAGCCTTACTGCCATGAGACTCTGCCTCCTCAACATGTCCTGCTAACTCATGCTGCCCACTTGTTGCCCGTCAACCAACTGAGCACATTTGTTCCTCCAGATGTTTCCTTTTCATATGCCTTACTTTCCCAGCTTTATAAATACTCCTGTAACAACCTTTGTGATACAGGTTTCTGTCATTAAGGCAAAATGAACTAAGATTATACCCATACTGCCCCACAAAGACAAAGTGCAGGAACTACGCAAACACTGAAACTGAGAAAAATGCCTTCAAAGTTGTCATCCTGCCCAGTCCAACATGGTGGTGATGCTTTTATGTACTTTGTTAATAGAAAGAAGCGAGAGATTTAGTCACAAGACAAAGGAGAGATGTTATAAAGTCAATTTCCAGTCTAAACTCAATTTGACAAATTATACAGCTACTGCCTTTTGGCTTTTTAGCAGATTATATGAATAAGAACAAAACATTTAAACTTTAAACCCAGCTATCTTTTAAAAACACAGGTTGGAAAAAACCTTTTTTAAGTCATGTGGGTTTTGGTCCAATCAGACCAAGATAGCCAATATCATGCTTTGAGGTTGCTTTTCGTTAACCCGTTGTCAAGGTGAAGGGATTCATAAAAAACACCTTGATTATGATTCCAAACCTCCACACATCTGCAGGTGAGACAAATAAATTGTAAAAGGTGTTTCTCATTTTAGCATGAGGCAGACTGTGGCACACTGGTTAGAGTACTGGACCTGCCAGTGGGGGGTGCTTGGTTCAGTGACCCAAAAGGGGTGAATGGCAGGGGGGGTTGGTTCAGTGACTAAAAAGGGGGTGTTGGTGGGTGGGTTGTAGGTGGGGGGGGGGGTTGGTTCAGTGACCCAAGGGAATGTCTGTGTCTTCCACCTGCACACACAACCATGGATGAGGTCCCCCTGAGCCAGACAGCTAATTCCCAACTGCTTAACAGTTACATGGCAGTTTATGGCACTTGTGCTAGAGTGACCATCACTAGGGTTGTGGGTGTGCTGTGACTGCCATACCAACAAGCCTGGGTCTTTGGCGTCGTGGTCAAAGTACATGGTTGGTACCCCAGCGACCCAGGTTCGAAGCTGGGTGAGGTGACTTCTCCTCCCCTTTGCTACAGCATTGTGCCTACTCTACTCAGTTCATACATACAAGATGCAGCTCAAAGTGCTTTACAGTTTGGCAAGGCCACAAACAAGACAGCATTTCTTGCAGACCAATGGCATCGGAGTAATTGAATGCAATAATGGAATGGCGTAGTGTCATAACAATGCAATGTCACAGCAACGCAATGCCCTGCTGATGCGGGCTCTTGCGTGAACACAGGTAAGGCATTTGTTGCATCTTGGTGGTGCAGGAGGGTTGTTCAGGCACTGTTGACAGATCCTGCTTGTGTCCGTAGAGGCAACAGGGGTGAGGGAAAAACTCTCTGAATTGTATGTGGTTGAATCGAACCGGAAAAAAAAGAAAGAAACCTCAGGCCTCTCTGCTTGACAAATCAGAGATGTTTTGCAAGTGAGAGGGTTAAAGCCGGGTGAAGCCAGGTGACCCTCACCCCTCACCTCACCCCCCCCCCCCCCCCAAAAAAAAAGTACAAAAGTATATGCTTATAAAGATTTAACTCATAACAGTAACCCTCACCTGCAATACACTATTGATGGGCACACTGGTTTTGGAATGGCCTGGTCAAAGGTCAGACCTGAAGCATTAAAAACCTTTGGTGTTACTTAAAAAGGACTATGCAGAGGATATGTCCTCTCTGCTTGACAAATCAGAGATGTTTTGCAAGTGAGAGAGTTAAAATATTCCCAGGTTCTCCAAAATTTGTTAAGATATGTGCATATTATTTCAACCATTTGTTAAAATATGTTCATTATGAATGAAGGTTACTGGTTCAACAATGCAATATTGTAGGCTATATTTTCTGTCTCTAAGATGTTTTAATTTACCACCTGACATTTGCAAAGTCTTATTTTTTCATAAGCGACTATCAAATTGATTTATTTTTTACATTACAAGTGACTCCGAGTTAATTACCCTTTAAAATAACATCAGCTTTGGCCTTTATTACCTAAAGAAAAAAAAGATAAAATAAAAGTAAATGTTATGTTAGACTTGATCATCCCCTTAGAACTGTGAAGTAATGAAAACTGTAGCCAATAACTGCACAGTTACAGTGTGTGAACCTGACTTCCTGACAGTTTGACATGGGGTGCTGCCACACAAGATATTTAGCCTGTCTGCATACAGTAGGCTATACTGTATACTCGCTGTCTGGCGAGACCAAGGAAATCCCTCCATTGAGAGTCCACAAGCGAAGTCGGTCTTTGACATTGCACCTATCGATGTGCTAAAACGTAGTCTGTACTGCATTACCTTTATTCTATTCCTATTTTTAGCGACGGTACAGTACCCTTATCCCGCGGCCACACTGGGCATGCACAGTCTTACAAGCCGTCATAATATTGCGACAGCTACGTCAAGGACAAGAGGCCGATTCTCGGCTCGTAGTGGGATTGGTGAAGCCTCCTCTCCGGGGTTAGAGTTAGGACAGTGTCAGTTTCTCCTGTTCTTACGCAATATTCTTCACATGTACAACCTCGTTGTAGCACTTAACCATATAGGGTAAAGTTGGTTTGATTCCACACGGTCGCGGAATCCTAATTTTAAGGGAACTATTGGTACGAAACATGAGCTGTTACCCCAGGCATGTCACCGAACTTCTAGAGGTGTAGGCTAGTGTCTGTTGTGGGCTAATACCACTTGCACACACACACCTTGCTTTATACCAAGCTAACGTTAGCAAGGTGACGGAGGAGACGCCACATCACCGGTTGAAATAAGTTGACCATTAAGGTAGGAAAAGCACCTCTCCTCTTCTCTGCAAGGTCCGATTCACTTCAGGGTGCAATCACCTGTTGATCATACACGTTCTCTTTGCAGCAACACTGTCTCCTGTGCCGCGTGCTCAGTTTCTCAGATGGCGATGTTTTGTTGCCCAACTGCATGCCTTCAGAATAGCAAAAGCATACATGTGCAGATGCCTTATTTCCGCCGGCGTGGACTTGACTTGCCATGAAACTAAGGGAATAGAAATGGTCACGTCGCCACCTTAGTAGCCAACTTAGACCTAGTAACGTTGCATTTCAGAGTGATCAAGGCTAGTGTTGAACGAGGATTATTTCACGGCTTTAAGGTTGTTGAGTCTGCAGTCAGTGACACTGTTACAGTATAGTACAGTATAGTATATTGCTTGCAAATTTCACTTTAGCATTCAGGAGTACTCATGGTTATAGATGCCATAGTGGTCATCTTACATGAACGGGTCAGTGTGACTTTTTTTGTTGCACATTTTCTGTGATAAACCGTGATTACTCACCCAGCTAAACACAAGAGGGTCGATATTCAGAGAAGGTTGTGTTGTTACATGCATTTTGCCTAACAACCATGTGTCATGTACCGAATGGTCTTCCAGAATCTGTAGACATTTTTACTTTTGCAATAATACTTGATCTTGAATCCTCTTATTGGGCAACTCTGAATTGGCTTTGAGTGAATGTCTTGTTTTGCTTGTGTGACTGCAAACATTATCACGGTGTGGTAATCATTGTCATCCGTCACTTGGTCATCTCTCATCTCGCCAGCTGACTGCAGGTGATTGCAGTGGATTGTACAGTTTATATATACACTTTGCCATAAACTGGGGACACCATGTTGCGGCTTACGAGACCTCAGGGTCGGAGCTTGAGGGGCTGTTTTTGCGGCCAGAAACGTTTCCACCACCACAAAAATGTGATGGCAATTCGCCGAGAGGATATAAACGTGTGGGAACGACGGGCACCCCTCGCGCCACGACACGTGAAGGAGATCACGGCCGCGGGGCACAAAGTTCTCGTACAGCCCTCCAACAGACGGGCCATCCACGAGAGGGTGAGTTGACCACGAGCTGCTGTAAGATACAGAAAGTGTAAGCATTGTGTGCAGAAATAGGTAATCCAAGCTTCATTTAACAGTAAAAGTCCTGCCATGTAATGGTTCTACCTCTGTACATAAACCCAGGTGATTTCAGTAATTTGTCCACTTGGCTGAAGAGTTGTGTTTATTCGAATCAGATGGTTTTGTGAATGGTTGCAACAGATATGTGATTTGGCTTTTCACTCTTTAAACTAGGAATGAGCACATTTGCTAGTATGTATAAATCAGAGGTCCACAGAAGACGTTATCTGTTATGATGTAGCTCTGTAAAAAAGGGCCTTTTGAAAGATTTGTAAGGCTGCATGGACAGACTGTCTTTAAGGATTCCAATGTATATGATTAGTCTACATCTTTCCTAATCACAGTGTGGAAAGATTAGAGAATGACTGAAGGACTCAAAGTTGTTGCTTGAGTAGTGTAGGGTTCAGGGTTGTATTGCAGAAAGTGGCTTTAGCCACTTGTCTTAATTTGCTGACTCACAGCAGATGGTAAACGTACTAGTAGAAGAGGCCGATGGCTTTGGTTGTCTAGGAGAATGATGCTACCTGTGAACATTTAGAATGTCTTTTATTGTTACTACGTAGACTACATGTACCATGAGATTATAAGCAGCTCCTACTTCAGTGCAAACACATATGCAGAATATTCACAACATAGAATAAAACACAATAACTAATAGTAAAAGACAGCAGTTTTTTTTAAAGAAAATACTGCATTAACTTTTTTAATAAGGTCCCACCTTTAAAGGTTTTGAACTTAACATGTATTCATGTAAAAATGCGTAATAATATTTAATTTTGAATATCCATAGTTGGCTGAAAATGGCATTGAAATAAACAATGCATAATAGTGCAACAAAGGATCAAGAATAAACAAAAAGGGTGGTAGGTAGTTTTGAAATGCTGTGTACAGGTATAGGTGTACAGGTACATGTGTACACTGATTGTGTGTGTGTGTGTGTGTGTGTGTGTGTGTGTGTGGTTATATAATGTTTCGCAGTACTATGAGGAAGCAGTGCAGGTGGACACTGACTGTGTGTGTGTGTGTGTGTGTGTGTGTGTGTGTGTGTGTGTGTGTGTGTGTGATGTGCAGTACTATGAGAAAGCTTTAAGAAAGCAGTACAGGTGGACACTGACGGTGTGTGTATGTGTGTGTGTGTGTGTGTGTGTGATGTGCAGTACTATGAGAAAGCGGGGGCCATCATACAGGAGGACATCTCGGAGGCGTCCCTCATCGTGGGGGTGAAGCGGCCGCCGGAGGAGAAGCTGTACCCCCGTAAGACCTACGCCTTCTTCTCCCACACCATCAAGGCACAGGAGGCCAACATGGGCCTTCTGGACGACCTCCTCAAAAAGGTGAGCGGCAGAACAGCCTACCTGTCCAGGAGCGCCATGGCTATAGTTCAGGATCTTAGGGAGCACCATGGGTATAGTTCGAATTACAGGGGCTACTGGGGGATACCGTACCCCCTGATTAAGACCCAGTACCCCCCAAAGAGACTAAAATAGGAGGGTTGTGGGGTACCAGCATATTCATGGAAATAATGTAACATGTAAAAGGTAAAAGGTAGTAACCCCCATAGTTATGGAGGGGTAATACACACTCCGATCATGGGGACATTAAGACTCCCAGGAAAACAATTGTAAGCCTAAGAGCAGGAACCACGATTGATAAAACTTTATTTATCTCTTTGAATGGCCTAGAAGAGCTATTGTGTTTGCTTGACTACAGCTGTTGATAACGAGTTAGTGTCGCTCATAGAAATCTGTATGTGCATTTGTATCTGTAAACAGTTGCTGGTTGTATTGCAGGCAGAGTTCAGGCAGTAGGTGGAGGTCACTGATTGCAGCTCTCACTCTCTCTCTCTCTCTCTCTCTCTCTCTCTGTCTCTCTCTCTAAGACATATTTATTTTGTTTCTCCGCTCTTGTTTCTCTTTTAGGAAGTGCGTCTGATTGACTATGAGAAGATGGTGGATTCCAGCGGCTTCCGTATTGTGGCCTTTGGCCAGTGGGCGGGCGTAGCCGGTATGTAGTGTTCATCTTTGTGTGTTGACATTGTGTGTTTTTTTTAATTTTGTATAGTTTTGGCCCTTAAACGTGAGTAAACGAAGGCACGTGGACAGACGGTGTCTATTTGTTATCTTGTATAGTTTTGACTCTCGTGTGTTCGCAGGTATGATCAATATTCTCCATGGCCTTGGGCTACGGTTCCTTGCCCTGGGACATCATACACCATTCATGGTACGGGGGTCTTGACTACTCTTCTTTTTAAACTGGGACATGGTCTCAAAGTCGTTCTTCAGTCTTAACATTATCTCACAAAAAATAATTAAGATCTTTTGTTTTACTGATCTGATCTGTTTCTCTTAAAACCCCTTTAGAAGAAATTGACCAGTATAAGACTATTTTAAAATCTTGAACTTAGATTGGAAATCTTAGATTAGAAGTTGTTTCCAATACAAATGAAAGTTGGACTAAATCAATTTTTGAACTTTGAACAAAGACCCATAAAAAAGTTTTGTGTACATTGTAATTTTTTTGTTTATCCTGGAAATGTGTAAGCTGATGATCTGACAGCCTATATGAAATTTCACTAGCAAAGAGGTAGAAATTATATACTTTTATATTTTAAAAACACTTTTACATCATACAATTTTAAAGAGAATGTAACTTATGTGATTTTTACAGTGGCATTGCAGACCAACGATTAAAAGATTTTAAAGATACTTTTTAAAAATCAGGAAGAGGTTTTGTCTTTATGGTGACTTATGTCCGCCCGTCTCTCTGTCCTTTTCCAAAAGCACATTGGGATGGCACACAACTACAGAAACGTTAGCCAGGCCATCCAGGCAGTGAGGGATTGTGGGTACGAGATATCTCTCGGCCTGATGCCAAAGTCAATCGGCCCTCTCACCTTTGTTTTCACCGGAACCGGCAACGTCTCCAAGGTAACGAGGAAGCTCTAGAAGCCCATACATGATTGATTCCATTCATTCAGTCTTCATTCTGATTGCAGTGTGATTTATTTAAATCTGTGTAAGAATGTAATTCAATTTGATTTAGTTAGATCTGTATAAAAATGTAAAAATCAGTAAAAAAAAAGTACTGTTTTTAATTCAATATGATATATTCCAGTCTGTTTAATATGATTTATTTAGATCTGTGTGAAAATGAGTTGGTGTCATGGCATATGCTCAATGAAATGTGTTTAAAATAGTTGCCGCATCAATCAGTGATGGGCGACCTGCATTCATAAGCTACAATTTCACTCCACTCCAGAGTTCCCGGGTTCTACCTGTGAAGTCAGGCGATTTTACTAAAATAACTCCTCTGACTAAATCCTGTATTGTAGCTTCTGCATCCAGGCTGCCCCAGGAGTAATAATAATAATAATAACAATAATAATAATAATGTATTTATATAGCACAATTCATATAAGGTGTAGCTCAAAGTGCTTCAACAGTTTGGCAGGAAAAAACACAAGGCAGCATTTGTTGCGGCTTGATATTGCAGAGAAAGTTCATTGCCTGAACCACCACTGCCTGAGTCAGCATGGATCGTGTAAGACTGTACCTGTGCGCCCCTCATTGTTATTGTGTTGTGTCTCACGGCAGGGTGCCCAGGAGATCATTAACGAGCTTCCGTGTGAGTTTGTAGAGCCCCACGAGCTGAAGGAGGTCTCGCTATCGGGAGGTACGGAGTGTGGCGCCAATACACCATACGGATAAAGGGGTTACGCTTTATTTGGGGTCCCTTTTACAGACTTTTAAGTTAATATTGGCGTGTTACTAGTATATAACCAGTAGATAGACCAGCAGGTACTGGTCGACCAGTAGAACCAGAATATATAAGCATAGATATGTTTATCGACAAAGTTTTTATCATTTGTTTATGAGGGGACATTTTTTGCAACCCAATGAGGAAATAAATACAAGTAATGGTCAGTGCAGGGTTTTTTGTTGAGTATGATACATATGGTACTTTTTTGGTACTATTTTGAAGTAATGATCAAGTTCCCTGTTTGATTTTTCAGATATGACAAAAGTCTACGCCACAGTTCTCAGTCGTCACCACCACCTGGTCAGGAAGAGCGATGGCGTCTACGACCCGCTGGAGTACGAACATCACCCTGAGCTCTACACATCACACTTCAGAGTCAGCGTGAGTATCCCTCCATCCCAGTGTGTGTAGGGTGTGTGTGTGTAGGGTGTGTGCAGGGTATGTGTGTGTCTGTAGTGTCCCTGCTCAAGGAAACTTACTTAAGGCATGTGTGTATGAGGGTAGTCTGCTTACTCTGTGTTCCTCTACACCTCTGTGAGCTTATTATGTCCTCCGTTTATAAGTCGCTTTGGATAAAAGCTCCTGCTAAGTGTAGTGTAGTGTAATGTACTAGCCTGCTGTGAAGCAGGCGAAAAGAAGGAAGCCACTACATACTACATACAGTATGCATGCGTACAGCAGGCTTTGGCTAGAAGCTGGAATGTACCGAGATGGCTTGCTACTTTGTCACTCTCTCCAGTTCTTATAATACCTCCATGGAACACCCACAGACAGAGACCCCCTCTCTCCCTTTATCTGTTTCTGTCCGTCTCTCTCACTCTCTCTCACCCCCTCTCTGTCTCTCTCTGTCTCTCTTTTTCTCTGTCTCTCTTTTTCTCTCTCTCCACCCCCCCCCCCCCCAAAACACTAGTATAGATTAACGTTTGTAGTTAGGTGGGGTTAAGTCTCTTCTCCCAAAGGTAGTCTTCCTAGGTGCAAAAGTATCTGATGTTTTCTGTAAACTCTGTTGAAATCACACACACAGACACACACACAGACACACACACACACACACACACACACACAGTTGCTGTAATTCCTCTATGGTGTGTCTACTGGGCACAACTCCAGCTGCTGCTGCCACTCTGGTTCTCTGGTTGCTGTAGGGTCACCCACAGGCCACATAGCAGGTCTGAGTCATATGAGGCAACTGTTTTAAAACCAGCACGTGCAGGCCAATGCACACACAACCCTTTTAAACCAGGACATGCAGGCCACTGCACACACACACACACACACACACACACACACACATGCAGGCCACTGCACACACACATGCACACACACACACAACCCTTTTGAAACCAGGACCTGCTTAAGTCTACCGCAAACAAACCAGGGCCTGCAGGCTACCCCACACACATGCGAGAGTACCATAGCATCTTTTCACCCTACCTTTTGTCTTTCCTTATACAATATTATTACTACTATTGCTTTTGGTCCAGATTTCATTGATTTTCATAAGTGTATGTGTGTGTGTGTGTGTGTGTGTGTGTGTGTGTGTGTGTGTTGGTGGGGGGGGGGGTATGGCAGTGTTTCTGGTATTGCACAGACATAAGGATAAAGTCCAGAATGTAGTGTTTCCCAACAGATTACAGAAGATAAGAAACATGACAATCAGAAACGGTCAGCTAAACCCACATTTGATTCCAGCAAACACCGTTCTCTCATGCCCTGTGTGTCTGTAGGTGGCGCCCTACACTACCTGCCTGATCAACGGGATCTACTGGGACCCCCAGACCCCCCGGCTGCTCCGCAGGCTGGACGCCCAGAGACTCCTGAAGCCCATCAGGCCCTCCGCCGCCGCCACCGAGGGCTCACCTGAGCTGCCACACAAGTAAGTAAGGCCAGAGAGCCCACCTGAGATCACCTGAGCTACCCAACTACCAGTGCCCACCTGAGATACTCTACAGGTAGGTAAAGGCAGAGAGCCAGAGCACTCACCTGAGCTACCCAACTACCAGAG
>CM059268.1:4433386-4468386 GCA_030347295.1 Setipinna tenuifilis | reverse complement strand
CAGAAACAAAATAAGGCAGAAATTTTCCCTTTGACTTACGGGGGATTCAGGAGAATTTAAAATTGTTTTTTGTCTAATATTTCTACTTTAATTAATTAAACTCCAAAATAGGAAACGTAACCCATTTAATTGAAGATCTTAAAATAGTCTGTTCTTTTTCTTCTTAGGGGATTTTAAGAGAAATGGATCAGAAGTCAGTAAGGTCTTATTCATTTTTGAAAGACAAAGATAGGACTGTTTTGAGAAGTAACCTGTGTGTGTGTGTGCGTGCGTGTGTCTGTGTCTGTGTCTGTGTGTGTGTGTGTGTGTGTGTGTGTGTGTGTGTGTGTGTGTGTGTGTGTGTGTGTGTGACTCATTGGAATGTCACCATATCTTTGTTGTCTAACTGTGCTCTAACAGCTGCCCTCGGATGCGAGAAGGCCACTCGACGAAGAAGACTTTTCCCCACAAGTCAAAGACGTGAGTTCCAGCTCGTGGCCGGTTTCCATTACATTACATTACATTACATTACATTGGATTTGGCAGACGCTTTTGTTCAAAGCGACTTACAAACAAAGGAGGACATAAGCAAACAGAGGTGTAAAGGGACACAGAGTAGGGACACACAGACATATGTACTTCTGCATAGGGATAGAGAGAGAGAAAGTTGGTTTAGTGATTGTTAGTTATGTTAGTTTTGTTAGGACGGGAAGCAGTCTCGGAAGAGAAGGGTTTTTACAAGTTTTTTAAAGATTGGGAGGGATGTTGCTGTTCTTGTCGCAACTGGTAGGTCATTCCACCATTTGGGGACAACCACAGAGAAGAGTTTAGAAGGTTTCCTGTTTTAGAGAAACAGGAGTCCGCCAAATTTCTGTATGCTGTTTTGATGAGGCAAATATCGTACTGCCTTTCAAATATTTATGGCAAACGCTTTCACTCGTCCGCTATACTAACATTGACACACTCAAACACTCACATGCTATTTACAAGAACCATCTAGGTGTTTTAAGGCCCTATAAATACTTCAACAGATATGACCAAATGCATTAAAGTTCTGTTAATGAAATAACAGTCAATCATGACATTTTATTCTGTAGGCCATTTCACACACACATATATATATATATATATATATATATATATATATATATATATATATATATATATATATATAAATATGTATTTTAAATGTTTGTTGTTGCAGGCAGTGATAACATCCAACGGGGGATTGACTCCAAAGTTTGAGTACATCGAAAAGCTTAGGGAGAAAAGGTAACGTTTGCTTTCTAAGCCTGAATTGAGAAATCAAAACATACCGACAGGCTTTCACTGTTCTGTGGCTTAAAAATCTTCATTTAAGACAGAAACGTTTTTTCAAAAACATTGCTTTAGTGTACCTGTACTTGCAGGTAATATTGTGAAAGTTTAACATTTAAGTCTATGAAACATATATGTTAATGTGCATTTTAGTTTTAAAAAATTGGTTACTTAAAACCACTTTTAAAACTGCAGTTTTCGTCTCAGTGCCCTGTGTCATGTTGATGTGTTGAAATGTAATGAAACTGCTTTGGCAATTGCACTTGTGGGTCACCTCATGGATGGGTGTGACTTTTCTAAGGACAATGTCTCCACAGATTGCTCATCAGGTAAAAACACACTTTTGCATTTGAGCACCAGCTTGTAGCGCACACAACCCTGTTATGAAGTCACTTGAATAACCTATGTCCATCGTGTTAATGTAGTAAAGTGTACACTGTAAAACATAAAGCATAGAACCGACTTAAATTACGTGCAACCTGCTGCATGGATCTTTTTTTTTAGATTGGTTTACCTTGCTCTGTTTTTGTATCCAGGGATTTTTTGCGATACTTGAAAAATAGTGCAAGTTCAACAAACATAAAAGGATCCATGCAGGACATTGCCTTCATTTTTTTTTTTAAGTTGGTGGTTCTTTGCTTCACCTATTACAGTGTAGTCAATGAAGGCTTTAGCATATGTAGCTTGCATGGCTAATGATGCTTGAAAAATAACCTTTGGACCACCTACAAAATTTGGTATCATTTAGCCAGATAGAATCCAGGCTATTGTTATAGTGACACTTTGACCTGGGTGGCTAGCTGGCTTGACATGACGTCAAAACAAAACCGGAACACCTTTTTACCAGATGAATGCCGCCAAATAAGAAAACAGCCGGCTAGCTGTTTTCCGATTCGACAGCTGTCCACCAGGAAATCTTGTCCGATCTTATTTGAAGTTACGCTATGCCAACCAGCCAGCCATAAGACAGCTAGAGCCGACAAAGCACAGTGTTATGTTTAACTTTCCCCAGTGTGTTTACATCCCTAGCCTAAAGCAGGTGTGGTTAATGGAGGCTTTGCCATATGTAGCATGCATGGCTAATTTAGCTAGTTAGCATCTCGTGCTAGCATTTAGCTAGTTAGCATCTAGTAGGCTAGTGATTTGTAATGGTGTCCCTACCTCTGTTGCTCTTTCCACAGTAGCCTTCGAGCAGCCACACAAGTGTCGCAGATGCTGTAGGAAACCCTGACTAACCCCTGACCTTGTCTGACCTTGTTGTTTCCCTGCGCAGTGAGGTCACGGTGCTGTGGTGTGTCGACATCTCCCCAATGCTCTGCCAGGCTAACACGTTGCATGGCTAGCACACGCCATCGTCGAGACACTGCGTTCTATCTGCGCTCTCGTGGGTAGACCGTCTCTCTCTATCTCTCTCTCTATCTATCTATCTCTCTCTCTCTCTATCTATCTATTTCTCTCTCCCCCACTCTCTCTCACTGCCTGTCACACTTACTGTCGCCATTCTTCTTAATTGTCCATCGTTTTTTCTTTTTTTTTCCCCACATGAATCAGCCTTGTAATCAATCATCCCTTTAAACATCTCTTTTTCTTGCTTTCGCACACATCTTTTACCCAGGAAATATCCTGTAGCCTACCGTAAAACTAGGTAATGTGTTTCTGTGACTAATCCCAAAAACACATCTTATGATTGCGCTCGGTAGTCTAGTAGACTAATGCATGCTGCTGTCATTTGCAGTATATGTTTTAATGATTATATATAACATGACTGAGACATACCGTAACTGACTCACCGTAATCCTGTAATCTAGTTTTCTAATGGCCTTACCCATTTGTTCACTGGCTGTACACACATAACCTAGTCCTAGATCTCCCGAAAGACAGCTGCTTCTGATTTTAACCGCTTTCCTTGCAGGTAGTTTCATAGCGCTGTCTGTGGAGGCTACTGTGGCAAATGATTAACTTATTGTAGTAGTGTCTTAAATGACTTTGCATAAGATTCAGACTGGCTTCAGGTTTTTGTTTTGGAAATTTTGATAAAAAATCTTGAGAATGCCATTGTTGACTAAATACAGTTTTTAACTATTGTGTAATTTATATAGTTTTTTCCCCCTGACACATCTGACGAAATTCATTTCAATAAATGTACAACAATTTGAACATCAGTTAATTAGACGGCTTTCAGTTGTCCCCTTTTTTTTAACTTTAACACTTTAATTTCAGTTTCACCTTCAAAAATGTAAGAGGACCATACTTTCGCAGGGTGCTCAGCCTGAGTGATTTTGCTCAGCATCTAAGCTAGCGATGGGCCGTTGGAAGTTACTTTCAGTTGCCAAATTGACTGTAAATGTATTTAGCTTGCCCGACCAACAGCTCAGTCTGTGACGATACTTTTTAAACTTTTGATTTTAAACTTGTACAGTATCCCTTTCAACGATAAGGAAAACGAAAACAATAAATGTTCTATATTGTCTACAAGCTACATCCGCCATATTTCACATCATTTCACGTTGAAACTGGAAACCTTTTGGTAACATAGTCTACGTCATATATCGAACTCTCTTGAAATGGTCTACTGTACGTACAAGATGCTACTGCAGCTACTGATGCAAGATCACCTCTTTGTGGTCTCCCTGCGCTGAGCTTGGACGGGTGCGAATCCTGAGCTGGATCCTCTACCTTGTGCTCCCTGCGCTGAGCTTGGATGGGTGTGAATCCTGAGCTAAAGTTGATCCATAGTGATCCGGTGCGGTTAGTGGTGGATCCGCTGGGTGACGCGCATATGCCACCATGATCAACTCTGCTTGCTTTGTTAAATCAATTTACATCACTTTTTGTGCATTTGTTGTGTTTTCCATCACATCCATCACATCTTCACAGACATACAGTATTTTACACCACATATTAATTCATATTGATTCCCCAGAAGTCCATTGCTTGTTAGAGTGTTTGTGGTAGAAGTAAGAGGACCAGTGCTGTGCAGAGGTGGGTAATCTCGGCTTCAAAGAGTCAGTCAGTCCTGTCATGTATTGGTTCCACCTGTGCACACAACCCAGGTGATTTCACTAGTTAGTTTATCTGTCTACCCGAACAGGTGTGTTAATTGGAATCAGCTGGCTTTGTGAATGGTTGGAACAAATATGTGATTCTGGCCTTTACTTCTACTTTTAAGTACTACTACTACTGGTTCTACCTGTGCAGTTTATCTGTCTACCTGAAGAGGTGTGCTAATTAGAGGTGTGCTGATTTAACTACTTTAAAACCAGGTTACCCACCTAGAGTGCTTCAGAGTAGATCTGCCCATGTAATCACATGATGGCTGTGACCTTTGATCCATCACTGCCTTTATAAACTCGTGCACACTGAGTCTTGTGCTTGTTGTTGTTGTTGTTGTGGTAGCACATTACATTGCAGTTAGCAGACTGTATTACAGTACAGGATAATACACTGTATTGACTTGAGTGTGGTGTCTTCCAGGGAAACAGAGCAGATCCTGAGAAAAGGAGGGATGAAGCGTGTTCTGTTGCTCGGCTCCGGATACGTGTCCGGGCCCGTCATCGAGTACCTGACTCGGAACACCGGCATTCAGGTCACTGTAGGTAAGGGGGAAACACACCTGAGAGGACTTCTGTGGCTGGGAGGTAGCAGGTTGATTAATGCTGGAGCTTGTGTTGATGCAGATTTGTTGTCATTAAAAGAGAGGAAATTGGGTCTTGGTTCTTGACATTTTCTTGGTTGTTTCACTGTAGGAGTAAACCTACATACATGGGGTATATGTAACATTTATGTTATGATGCGTTCATAATCCTTAAAATTATTCACTTGAGTATCCATAACTAAGGCATTATAATGCTATCTGTTAATCTTTTACAACTTCAAGTGAAAGCGAATTATAAAGCTCCTTATCACAATGGTGATAAAGTCTCTGACCAGATCCTCTATGTATACTCAGATGTAGCAACTTAATAGCTGTGCCATTTATCATCTTTAAGAGAATACTAATGCCAGTCATTTATAAATGCATTATAACCGTTTATGGATGTGTTTATAGACTCTTATGAAGGCTGGGTTAATAAAAAGTGTTACCAAACCATCATTTGAGCTTGCACTTTGAGCTACATCTTGTATGAATTGTGCTATACAAATACAGTTTATTATTATTATTGTTGTTGTTGTTATTATTATCAGTCTAATGGATGCATGTGACCTTGTTGTTGCCCTTGTTCTTCCTGGTTGGTGACCTTGGACCTTGACCTTGTCCTCCCTGGTGGTGACTTTGACCTTGTCCTCCCTGGTTGGTGACCTTGGACTTTGACCTTGTCCTCCCTGGTGATGACCTTGACCCTTGACCTTGTCCTCCCTGGTGATGACCTTGGACTTTGACCTTGTCCTCCCTGGTGATGACCTTTAACCTTGTCCTCCCTGGTGGTGCTGTTAGCCTCTGTGCTGCTGAGTCAGGCGGAGGAGCTGGCCACCAGGTACCCCAACACCATCCCTGTCATGCTGGACGTCACCAGCCAGGAGGGCCACCTGGAGTCCCTCATCAAAGACCATGACCTGGTCATCAGGTACGAAAGCTAATCAGAGACCATGACCTGGTCATCAGGTACGAAGGCTAATCAGAGACCATGACCTGGTCATCAGGTACGAAAGCTAATCAAACACCATGACCTGATCACCAGGTACGAAAGCTCTGTGTGCTAATACATAACAGTGCAAACTAGCGCTCTCTAAGTCAAAAAAGCTAAGTTGTAAGCAACTTAGTCTTCAAGCTCCAAAAACAAGTCCAGTTGCTTACAACGTACAGTAGCTCCTTTGACTACCATGACCTGGATGAATGAGAATCTTTACAGACATAGTGCTGTCTAACTTACCTGAGCTCAATTCTAAACCTGGCTGTACTGTCTAAGTGATGAACCCAGTAGTTGGCATGAACAGACAGCAGCATTTCCCACTGAAGATTAGTCATGCTCTTTTACTTAAAAAAAAAAGTTGTTACATTACATGTTTCTGTTAAACACACAAATCGCAGTGTGGGCTTTAACCTTCCTCCTCTCTGTGTGAGCAGCATGCTGCCGTATGGATACCATCCACAGGTGGCCAAGCACTGCATCAACAAGAAGGTCAACCTGGTCACAGCCAGCTACCTGAGCCCGGCCATGAAGGAGCTGCAGAAGAGGTAACTAAGGCATTTTAATGCTTTAATTAATTTTAATGCATTAAAATGCTTTCCACTTAAACACACTTCCAACAAGATAGGACTGTGCAAGATAGGACTGTGCAATTAATTGAGTTTTAATTGTGATTACAATAATGCTCCCAACAATGTTGGAAAAATTACAGAATTGGCCTTAAGCAATTATTTTGCCAAATTCCATTTTGCACATAGGCCTTGTAGTACCCTTGTTGGGGGTTGTTTACTGAGCAATACTCCATATGAAGGGATGTTCATGGGGAAATGGTGGAAAATGTCAACGTCAGGTAAAATTCCACAGGGGAATGTTTTTAGGGTTAAATAAATGCAGCATGTTTCCTTAGCTAATGAATAATCATGTCTAATGACCGTAACCAAAACAATTGTGATTTTCACTTTTTTCCATAATCGAGCAGCCTTAGCATGAGATTAAAACTGTACTATCTGGAATTAGATTGGCTGGAAGTGTTCACACTGCCATGTGATTGGTGGTGGTGTTGTCTTTCAGCGCTGAGGAGGCGGGCATTACCATAGTGAATGAGATGGGATTGGACCCTGGCATCGATCACATGTTGGCCATGGAATGCATTGACCAGGCCAAGGCAGACGGAGCCACTGTACGTACCCTGTGTGTGTGTGAGCGTGTGTGTGTGAGTGAGCGTGTGTGTGTGTGTGAGCGTCTGTGTGTGTACATGTGTGGACACACACACTGCTGTGTTTTGTTCACACCTAGCCTCAGTCCTATCAGTGTTGGTGTGTGTTGTGTCGAGTGCCTCAGCTGCAGTAATGGCAGGCAGGCTGACTTGGTGCCTCTTACAGGAGACATATTGACTGCAGACTCGCCCAGGCACCATATTGACATTCCGTGTGTCTCCTATATGTTGACTCCAGCCCCCCACAACCACACAAAACAAAGATGCTCCACCCCCACAGCCACAACTACACACCGCATAGATGGTCCACGCCCACAACTACACAAAGTATAGATGCTCCACCCCCACAACCACACAAAACAAAGACGCTCCACCCCCACCCCTACACAAAGCATAGATGCTCCACCCACTCACCTACACAGAGCATAGAGGCTCTACCCCCCTTTTTGGAGCCCCCCAGTTTTGATTACGGATTACGGATTATCATATAATTATCATATCATATAAGTTTCAACAGAATCTCTCAACAAATACTAAGATCTTAAGGTTCAAAGATCCATGCACAGCTTAAGGTGCTGGTAAATGCAGGATAAAATAAACTTCAAAGAAGAAAAAAAGTTCATCGCACACTTCTTGACTAAGATCTTATTGACTTTTGATCTGTTGTTAGAGGTGTGTCTACACTCGTTACAGGTGTGTAATGTTAATACCCGTTACAGGTGGAGTACTACACCTCCTACTGTGGCGGCCTGCCGGCCCCGGAGTGCTCGGACAACCCGCTGCGCTACAAGTTCAGCTGGAGTCCATACGGGGTCCTGCTCAACACCATCAGCCCCGCGGTCTTCCTCAAGGACGGACAGGTATGGTGGAGTGGTGTGGGCGGACAGGTATGGTGAGGGCGGCCAGGTGTGGTGAGGATGGCCAGGTGTGGTTAGGGTGGCCAGGTGTGGTGTGGAGGGATAGGTGTGGTGTGGAGGGACAGGTATGGTGAGGGCAGCCAGGTGTAGTGAGGGCGGCTAGGTGTGGTAAGGGTGGCCAGGTGTGTGGAGGGACAGGTGTGGTGAGGGTGGCCAGGTGTGGTGAGGGTGGCCAGGTATGGTGTGGTCGACCAGGTGTGGTGAGGGCAGCCAGGTGTGGTGAGGGCAGCCAGGTATGGTTTGTATGGCCAGGTATGGTGGAATGGTGTGGTCGACCAGGTATGGTGAGGGCAGCCAGGTGTGATGTGGAGGGACAGGTATGGTGAGGGCGGCCAGGTGTGTTGAGGGCAGCCAGGTGTAGTGAGGGCAGCCAGGTATGGTGAGGGCGGCTAGGTGTGGTGGAATGGTGTGGTCGACCAGGTATGGTGAGGATGGCCAGTTGTAGTGAGGGTAGCCAGGTATGGTGAGGGTGGCCAGGTGTGGTTTGTATGGCCAGGTATGGTGTGGTGGGATGGTGTGCATGGCACAGTGTTTTCTGTAGTGGCCAATAAAAGGCTACTTATATCTCTCTCTCACTCACTCACACTCACACTCGCCCTCGCACTCTGTCGCTCACTCTTACTCTCACTCTCTCTCACAGCCTCTCTCCCTCACTATATCTCACTCTCACTCACACTATATCTCACTCTCACTCACACTATATCTCACTCTCTCTCTCTCTCTCTCTCTCTCTCTCTCTCTCTCTCTCTCTCTCTCTCACACACAACCTCTCTCTCTCACTATCTATCAATTCAATTCAATTCAATTCAATTCAAATCTATCACTCTCACTCACACTATCTATCACTCACACTATCTCTCACTCTCTCTAACCTCATCCCTTTGTGTTCCTCCTGTAGGTGATGGAGATCCCAGCAGGGGGCGCTCTGCTGGAGTCCACCCAGCCCATGGACTTCCTGCCGGGCTTCAACCTGGAGGGCTTCCCCAACCGCGACAGCACCAAGTACGCCGAGCCCTACGGCATCCAGTCCGCCCACACGCTCATCCGGGGAACGCTGCGCTTCCGGGTGAGCCGCACATTTCCGCCTCCGGAATGCTCCGGGAAACTTACTCACATGTCACATGCTCCTCCCTGTATGTATAATGGTTGCTTGCTTACACAGTGTCCCTTTACACCTCTGTTAGCTTATGTCCTCCTTTTTTTGTAAGTTGCTTTGGATAAAAGCGTCTGCCAAATGCAATGTAATGTAATGTAATGAACGATAGGTGTTGGGTTTGCTAAGTCACGGATGAGAGGTTTGTCTTACCTGGTGTTGAAACGTAGGCCAGTAAAAGGTTGAAGCGTAGGCCAGTAAAGGGTTAAACTGCAGGCCAGTAAATTTCCAAGCGGCTTGTTAATTGCAAATAATGGGTGGGCACGAAGTATAAGAAGAAGCAATCACAAGTGTTTGACATGCGTTGTTTCGTCAGGAGACCTATATGCCACTGGATTATAACTTGTATGTGGAATTAATCGAAATAAATATTGTGAGTTATAACAACGTGTTCTCTCCTTGAGTAAATCTTAAAGAACCGAACAATAGATTACGCATGTAACACTGGCTGTCATTGGGAACAATAAAAATAATAATAATCTTGTATACATCTTGTATGTATTTGTGGCATTGATTAAACTGACTTAACAGTAAACTGTGTGTGTGTGTGTGTGTGTGTGTGTGTGTGTGTTTTGCAGGGTTTCTCGAGTGCCATGAGTGGTTTTGTGAAGCTGGGTCTGATCAACACGGAGCCGTGTCCCATGCTGCACCACACAGCTGCCCCAGTGTCCTGGGTACGGTCACCTCACATCGGGTCTCTGTCTGTAACGATACCAGACGACGCGATAGCAATGTCACTAAAACTGATGAAACTGATGAAATGCTGATTGGAGCAGCACTGACTTGTTTAACATCTGTAGCTACTACTGCTAGCTGAGTTTACCCTTAGGATGTTGGCCAGATGTAGGCCTGCTCTGACCTTGGTGACCTTCATGTTTAACCTTGAACAGAAAGCGCTGCTCTGCAAGCAGATCGGCCTGCCTGCGTCGGTCGGGGACGAGGCGTTTCAGGAAGCCGTGTTTGAACGCATCGACAAGGACAACTTCCGCATGGAGATGCTGAAATGGTAAGAGCCCCACTACAGGCAGCAAGAAAATATCAGGAGTTTTTTTTAATGAAAATAGAACCAAAGTTAGAAATCAGTGGCCCTTTTATGAACTACTGTCCTTGACTATGAGATACGATACAATACCAGACGATACGATAAGATAATTTAATGTCAGTATGGCTGTCCGAATGGAGATGCTGAAATGGTAAGAGCCCCACTAACTGCAGGCAGCAAGAAAATATCAGTGGTTCTGTTTTCATTTTTAAAGAAAAACTTAACTCAACTTAGAAATCAGCGGCCATTTTAGGATCTAATGTCCTTGACTATGAGATACGATACAATGCCACACGATACAATAAGATAATTTAATGTCTGTTTGCACAGACAGTTGTCGTGCACCACTCCACCTTTTCTGACAGCCATACTGACATTGCCAAGACAAGATATCAGACAAAAGACAATTTAGCCATAAAAATATAAACATATAACATAAAAGCTAAATAAATAAACAACTTAAATTAGTCACAGTACCAGTTATTAAGTCAAGTCAAGTCAGCTTTATTGTCAATTTTTCACATGTGCTTGTCTTATAGTCCCATGTGTAGACAAGACAGGACAAACATTAAAGAAAACAAACATTAAAGTGCAATTATTATTATTATTATTATTATTAATGCCATGTTTGTACTCAGGTTTGGGATGCTGAGTGAAGAAGCGGTCCCCCATGCAGACAGTATCCTGGGGGCCGTGGCCAAGCATCTGGAGGCCCGGCTGGCCTTTGGTGAGTTCACTTCAACCCAGTTTACTGGCATTTAAAGTGCAGTGTTTCGCCTACAGTATATGCAGACAGGACATGTATCTCCTTGTGTGTGTGTGGGTAGTCTGTTTAGTCTGTGTTCCTCTACACCTCTGTTAGCTAATTATGTCCTCCTGTTGTAAGTCGCTTTGGCTAAGTGTAATGTAATGCATTCAATAGTGGTGCACCACCACCACTAAAACATTCGGCACCTCTACTTCGATTGTGATTTTTACTGAGCAGCAATGTCTTTCACTTGCACTCTCTTTCAGCATTACACACATAGGATTATTTTTAAATATGTATATATATGTGTGTTTTTTACTCAGAAGTTGCTATTTATGCTATTGCTATTTCCCTTCAAATTTCCCTCCCTCCCTGCCTGTGGTTACACTCATTTGGTGTTCTGCTCACCATGGGTCAGGAAGATTTAGAACTGTGTGTGCGTGTGTGTGTGTGTGTGTGTGTGTGTGAGTAATACGTACGGCAAAGCTGACTGTAAAGCCAGTATCGCTGACTCTGACGTGTTAACCTCCTCCGTGTCTCTCCCAGACAAGGGTGAGCGGGACATGATCATCATGAGGAACGATGTGGGCATCAGGCACATGTCCGGCGAGCTGGAGACCAAGCACATCAGCCTGGTGGTGTACGGCGAGCAGGATGGCTTCTCCGCCATGGCCAAGACCGTGGGCTACCCAGCGGCCATCGCTGCCAGCATGGTGCTCAATGGTCAGTGATGCTTTAATGTCTTAATGGCTTACCTTAATGGATTACCTTAATGGATTACCTTAAGCAAAGCAACACTAACTAGTTGTTTTCAACCTTAAAATAATGGGTAACACTTTGCTTGACGGGTGAGTACACCCCAAAAAGACTAAAATTGGAGGTTTGGAGGGGAGGGGGGTACCGACATATTAATGTAATTAAAGTAAAAGGTAATACCCTCAATTCTGGAGGGGAAATTCACACTCTTTCCTTAATACTGTTGCAGTGTAAAAAGTAAAGCTTAGAACTTACTTAATCATTTTTTTAAAAAATTGATAAACTTAAAAAGCATCCTTAAAAATAAAGTGTTACGCTTTTTTCTTTTTTAGGTTAATTCTATCCTTTACTTTTTGCTTTGCTTTACTTCTTGGTGTTGAATCCCCAGGGTCCTAATACGTTGTGTTTACCTGTCGCAGGTGAGATTGCCACGAAGGGGCTGGTGGTGCCGATGACAAAGAACATATATGGCCCCGTGCTGACGAGGCTGAAGGAGGAGGGGCTGCAGTTCACCACTAAGAGCACCCTCTATGAGTAGAGCACCCTCTATGAGTAGGCCCGGTCTTGGGCTGCCACGATTAATCGTGACTAGTCGACTACGACTAATCGACTAATCGTTGTTTAGTAATTTAGTAGTCGACGCATCGTCTGCCTTTCTGTCACATACACCCTAGGGCTGCCACAAACGACTACTTTGATAGTCGACTAATCACCGATAATTTTTGCCGATTAATAATCAGTGACGCAGCAGTGGAAGCTGCAGTGGCAGATTCGACAGAAAAGCAAAGTAAAGAAGAAAAAAAAACGATGCGTCGACTACTAAATTACTAAACGACGATTAGTCGATTACTCGTAGTCGATTAGTCACAATTAATCGTGGCAGCCCTAGCCCGGTCACTACCGCACCCTCTCTAGCCTGGGTACCGTACAGTACCGCCACTCCCAACAGCAGGCCTTGCCCACCCACCTGCCAGCAGACAGGGACAGACCCAGTTATACTGTACTCTTCCACTTATACTCTTCCACTGTCAGCACAACCACTTACACAGACCATCCACACGCTCACACCTACACCTACACAGACCATCCACACGCTCACACAAAGCTGCACAGCCTATCCACACACACACACACACACGCGCGCGCGCGCACACACATACACAGCTCATCTACACACACGTGCGCGCACACATACACAGCCACCTAAACAACAACAGCCGATCAACACATACACAGACGGGCACCTTAACAGCCCATTCACACACACACACACATACATACACACACACACACACACACACACACACACACACACACACACCTAAACAGCCTAACATACAGACAACAGACCTGTGTACTGGCCTTACCCTCCCGCAAGGGTATTCTGATTTACTTCTCTCCTCGCTGCCTTCTAGGGGTTTTCCCAAACACACACACACACACACACACACAGCCACACCCCACACACGCACGCGCACACACACACACACACACACACACACACACACACACACACACACACACACACACACACATGATGGCAGACTCGATCACAGATGATACAGCAGGAAAGGCAATATTTTAAATAACAATAACAAAAGGCCCACTGCAATTCGGGTACTGATAATGCGCAGCATTAGTTATTTGTTTTTTAACGGCATAAAAGGGAATATTTAAGTTGAAAAGCCCAGCGTTATTTGGGTACTAACAAAGCACAACGGTGATATATTTTTCAAACGGCAAGAAAGGGAATATTTAAGGCAAAGACCACAGCACTATTTGTCTGTCGAAAGAAAACAACATTAATATTTTAAAGAGCAGAAGATTGATATTTTGGATAATATTTATAGTGAAGATTCTTTAATTAGACAATCTCACTAAACATAAGCCAGCAAAATGACAAACATTTGTTTAGCAGTTTCAGTTCACCATTTGTATTTAGAGAAATATTCTGTTGTCTCCAATCAACTTTTTAAAAATCAAAATCTTGAGTTTAAAAGATTAGAATATATTCATAGATATAGATGTTATTGTTAGAAGATTTTTTTAATGGAAGCTCTTTTTCAGATGAATTTGAAGAAAGATTAAAAGAAAAAAATCATTGAGGCCGTCCTGTTCCAGTTTACAAGAATAAAATTTATATTTAAAGAAACTTTAAAATGTTAAAGTTTGGGTTAAACGTCATAGATCAACTGTGTTTTTCTGTTCTTTTCCGTTAAATATTCTATGTTTAACATCGATGCTTCCAAGCACTTTACGCACAATGAAACGGTTATCACCGAACACCAGGCATGTTTCGCAATTTGAACAAAGGTTACAGAAAGGTCAAGTTTTCCCTTGTGAGAGGGATTAATGAATCCCAGAGATATGTAACAGGTAGCAGACATTTAAAATTACAAAACTGTATTTTCATTTTCCAACTCTCACTGTGTAGCATAAATAAAAACTGTAAAGGGACAGATACGTTGAAACAGGCATTACTAAATGAACAGATACGTTGAAACAGACATTACTAAATGAACAGATGCGTTAAAACAGACATTACTAAATGAACAGATGCATTTAAACAGGCATTACTAAATGAACAGATGCATTGAAACAGGCATGACTAAATGAACAGCGAGCCAGGGGGCTCCGTCTCCTCTACACCCAGAGCTCCCTGTGCAAGGCCACTGCGCCATCTGCCATTATGGTAATTAATGCAACAAGTCCAGCAATCCTCTTGTGATGGCACTGCTGCTCTTAGCTAAGGTGTTGACTACTGATGAATTGCAATCTATCGTACAGTATGTGTTTAGTGAAATGTATAAATAAAGTATTTATATTTGATTACATATCGAAATATCGTTGTAGACTGTGTTTTGTGATTTGCCTTTCTTATTTTGTAATGTGTAATTCTTTATTTTCTTTGCTATTGCCCCCTTACATGTCACATCTTGTAATCGAGTGACAAAAGTGTCCTTTTGGAGTAAATGTGTCATTGACTTTGCAAATGTATTAATTTTTTTTTGTCATATTATTTGTGTTTCCTACCTTGTGTACAAACACAAACCTATACATATACATAGTCAGTGACTACACATACAGTATGCTGTACATAGTCAGTGACTTTGCGGTGCAGTTGTATTCATTTTTGTCATAATATTTGTGTGGCTTGCCCTGTGTACACAGAAACACAAGCCTCAGTCAGTGCCAGACAGAGAAGGGAAGCCTGTGGCGTTAAGTAGGCCACCAAGCTGCGGATAATTGGTCCTGCAATAATGAAAAGTCAAAAATGCAAATGAGGCCAACGATAGGCCCGGCTGCGGCACGGAGGCCGAGGCCCTGTCTGGACGTTTGACCTACTTTAGCGAAGAAAAGACGAGCGAGCATAAGTTTTTTTTGCGTCTTAGACTGGATTAGAAGCAAACGCACAAATTGTTTGCGGTAGCCAGTCTTGGGAGGGATTACCGCTCTGACACCGTGACACTGTGGACTTGTCATCTTTTCTTCACCGCGGAGAAGATAATCCTGTGCCCGTGTCTTAAGGCCGAGCAACAATAGCGGGGATGAGTGGGACCTGCCGTCCGACACGAGGTCAGTCGTGTCCCTGCTTCCTGAAGCGTGTCTTGGGGCGTCTCAGACACAGACCCTGGGGTCAAAGTTGGGTCGTTGGAAAGCGATTCAGAAGGGTGACATCTTAATTGCACTAGGAACTTAATCTAAAACTCATCAGTCTATGCCTTTTTTCTGGTACAGTAGCAGACAGATTGACTGAACCCTGCTTTCTTCATTGTTTAATTGTTTTCTTTGTTTAAATTCACCATTGTTTTTATAACGGGCGTTGAGGCCAAATTAAGAAGCTTGTTCACAAGGATTTCAGCGTGACTCTGAAGGGGATTTCAAAAGTCTTCAAAAAAGGTGCTTGCACTGAGGCACTGTTCCTATAACTAAAAAGGGCTTTAATAACTGGGCTAGTTCATTATGGACCTTTGAAAAGACACTCGGTGCCAAGATATTTCTGCCAATGCACAGGCCATACTTCATTGGGGCAAGGACTAGGGTTATAAAAACATCATATATAATGCAGGCGTTTTTAAAGCATCAAGGGCATCAGTTTGTTACAGTACATTACAGTACATTACTCTAGCCCTACAAAGGTTATATTTTTGCCCGCATGTGTTTGGCTGTTTGTCTGTTAGTTAGCAACTTAACGGTAAAAGTTGTGGAAGTACTTGCATGACATTTTCTGGGGAGGTTGGAAATGGGCCATTGGGAAAAGTCATTCCATTTTCATGGTGATTCAGATCACCATCTGAATCCAAGATTTTTTTTTTTAGGGATTCTTTTTTTTTTTTTTTGCTGATGGGGCATGACCTGGTGACCTGGTGGAGGTTTGCGGTCTCCAAGTGCTTCCTAGTTCTTGTTTAGTAGGGGGAATTATCAACAAAAAAGGGCCAAATCGTTACGCGGTGGATAGAAGCACCAAAGTTGGTATAGATATTCTTTAGGATGTATCTCATCATTTCAGAAGGGGTGCCCAAACTTTTCAGTCAATTAAGGTCATTTTAAAAGGGAAAATCCAAGATGGCTGCCAAAAACGACCCAAACATAACAAAATGTTACATAGCTTGGATATTTTGGCTCCTTCTGCCATTTAGTTTTTTTGCATGTGATGTATATAGACTGCCATCAATAAATATGTGCAATTTCATACATAAAATAATGTTTCATAACTTTTATACAGCTTTAAAGAGGAAAAAAACGCTAAAAAAGCAGTCTGAATGAGATGACTTTTCAAATGGATCTTCATTTGAGTGGGGAATTTTTTTAAATACATACATATATAGCTTTAAAAACTTCCACATGAACTTATTTCTAACTTTCAAAGAATAATTTATTGATAAAATGTTCATATGAGCAGAGATAAAGCCTTAAAGTGGAAATGAAGCAATGCTGAATGCCAGCATTTTTCAGTAGTTTATTTGTCTTCAAAACGGAGAGGCCATTCAGTAAATCACAAAATCAACTAGTCTTGCTGGAAAATTATTTGTTGTTACACGCTTCGGCCACCAGGGCGCAGCCATGTTTTGTGCTTACGTCATCTTAATGGTTGGCGTTTTAGCTTAGCGTTAGCTTAACGTTAGCTTAGAACAGGTAGTGCGCTAACTGCTAACTAGGTAAACAGGTACAGTGACAGATGTTGCTAGAACTGTTGGGGAATCGTTTTGTATCGCCCCGGGATGCTCTAATGAGTATTACAGGGCTAAGGCAAGTGGGAAAAACAGCAATTTTCACCTGATTCCCAAAAATCTAACTATGACGAAGCAGTGGCTGGCTGCACTTAAACGCCTCCACCCACCTAAGGGTACTGTGCAGAGGGTCTGTAGTGACCACTTTTTAGACAGTGATTATGTGAATGAGGGGTCTTTCACCGATGATGGGCGATTTGTTTGGCGTCGCACAAGTCGCTTAAAACCCGGTGCTGTGCCATCTGTGTTTAACTTTGACGGCTGCAGTGTTGGGGAAACTGACAGACCCACATCATCCGTGTCAGACTCAGCGCTTGGGCGAAGAGAGAGAGCGGAGAAACGCGCTGTCCAGGCAGAGGAAAGTTATGATTTGGAAACGATATGAAATATCAATGTTACACACAGTAATATTTCCCAATCAAATCAAACGTTTTCGCCTAAATAACTACACTATTCACTTCTGCCACGTATGAGGAATACTGTGAATTCGGGGAAAGGTGTTGTTTACATCAAGTAAGAGCTATGTAGCCCAGGGATGAATGCTATACATTGATCGTGCATTGTATTACCTTGACTTTTTCAGTAAAAGATGATTACCTTAGATTCAGGCAGTTGTCACGGTGCATTCAGAAGAAAGGGGTGGAGAACAAGTTCTTTTTTTAAGCCATGTTAGCGGCTTATTTATTGACAACACAAACAAACGCGACTTTTCGACATCCGCTGCGCCCATCGACCGCCTGCACTGGTGAATAGCATAGAAATGGCACACACCAATATTTCTAGGTCCGTATACTTTTTCGTTCATTCATTATTCAATTTTGGAAGTCACATGGGAAATGGAAAAGGACGCGTATTCTTTCATTATTCTGAACCGTAGAAAAAGGGGAAAAGCTCCCAACTTTCTTCCTCTCTTTTCTTCTGGCTCCATGTTGGTAGCCACAATGCCCTCTTCTCTCACTGGCTCAAACGCATAGGCTGAAGGATGTATATAGCCATTTGTCGGCCTGTCACGCTCGTCAATGTTGTTTTCTTTGCTCATTCCGGCGACAAAGTATGAGCCCCTTACAGTGTTTCTTTAACGTGAACAGCAATAGAATTTTGTACGAACCATTACGCTGACGTCATAACAACAATGGCGGCGCCCATACTGTAAACACATCTACATTGCTACAATTGACAGTGCTTTATTCTGAATAATGGGTTTTATTTCGGACTTTTTGTAATTCATTTATTTGACGTCTTACTTCACTGATGCTATTACCATATGTATTATGCGAGTGCTTCATTTCTTCTTTAAATTGGGACACAACTCACTGTCATAATATTATGTAAATGTTAGCACTAGCATTAGCCAATATAGACTAAGTATGCTACCCTGAAAATTATGATGCCAAGATAACTTTTACTTAGTGCAACAACCCATTTAAGTTACTAACTCATAAACAACCCCCCCCCCCCCACCACCACCACCACCACCCCCCCACCACACACACACATACACATATAAATGTACAAATTCATAGCCCTACTGATAATATGTATTGGGAAACTCTCAATTGTTTATTTATCACAAGTAATAGCCAGCAGGTACAATAGCTGTGTTATGAGTAAACCCCTCTTGATGCTATAAGGGACGGGATTTACTGCCCATGCTAGTGTAACCGATGTCATCTGCGCTAGTCCAGCCCTGCAAACGCCCGGGCTCGAACCCACGACCTCACAACCACACAGTAACCATGGATTAGGAGGTGAAAGCTCTAGCCAGTCGCCTGAAAAGCCTAGGCTCTCGGTCAACCGACTAGGGGCGTTCTTGAAGTGTCAAGAGGGAAGCTTTTACTAACGTTCTACACGCTACGCCCTGTGCTTTACATTGCAAGTAAGTTCAGAGATGGAGATTTGGATGAGTTCTTTTCCCATTAGAACAACATTTATCCCCCTGCTCTCTACAAAGAGGGTAAACTCAATTTGCCATCACAGAAATCTGATCTGCTTGGACTAATAGCTCCTGAAACGTACTCGCGTGTGCCTTCCGTGATTGATGTCAAGATCATTGATGGGGCTGCCATTGTGTATTCTTTACCTGTTGATAAGGCATCCACCTTTGGTCAGTATGCCAGTGAGGTCATTGTGCCATGGATGAAGCATCAGCTGAAGACATGCAACAGGCTTGACATGGTTTGGGATGTGTATATAGACAACAGTCTTAAAGATTCAACACGGCAAAAGTGGGGGCAAGACATCCGTCAGAAAGTTGGTGCAATAACTAAGCTTCCCTAGCCTGGCTAACGCGACTTATCAATGCTCTGCGAACATTGGTCTGGCCAAGCTGTGTTGTAAACCCATTTCTCAGAGGGCGGGCTTAACCCACGTGTGTGAAATGCCTGTGTTTGCTACTGGACGAAGCTTCGACCAATCACACCCCTTTGTCCTCTGACGTATACGCAGCGACAGAAACTGCTTGATACAAACAATGAGAATCGACTTGGCAACCAGTGGGGCTAACTGATAAATTAAACTTTTACCGAAGCCGGTCGGTAGCATTGCAAAAACGTCCTTTCCTGTAAGGAATGCTTCAAGGGCTGACCTTTGCTCTATTTTCAGAGAGAACTTCTCTTTGAATTCTTCCAAAACAGCAGCTACAGTTGCATTGAAATCTTGCCATTGCTCCACGTTCGCCATGTTGACAGTGACTGAGGTAGATTTCCGGTCGCTAAAATACCGCGTCATTGCCTTTCTGAAATGCTAGATTTTCATTGGTCCCAGTTTCTCTGTTAATGTAGAAACGGTGTAGACAGGGAGCTTGGCCAGACTGACTTGCAAGCGAAATGCAAATGCAGCGGCACAGGAAGTATGGGCGTGCCCAGGCTAAAGCTTCCCCGCAAGTTCTCTGATTTTCTGAAGGACTCAAAGAACAAGGAAGAACTCTTTCAAATGTTGGCTGAGAGCATCAGGTCTACACAATTTGAGCAAGGAAAGCAAGTACATGCCACCAAAGGCAGACATGTTGTCTCATCTGGTCAATCCACTTCAGTCCCAGAGTGTGACCATGAAGAGGCAGACACAAGGGTATGCCTGCATATAACAGATGCTCTGCAAAATGGTGTGCAGAGAATTGTAGTTAGGACAGTGGCAGAGGCGGACAAAGCGGACTGAGAAAGTAAAAGTCCTGCCATGTATTGCTTCTGCCTGTGCCCTCAACACAGCTGATTTCAATAATTATCTCATCTACCTAGGATCAGCTGGTTCAGTGAATTGGCTGGAACAAATATGTGGCAGGATTTTTACTTTCTGAACCTGGGATGTCCACCTCTGGACAGTGGACACAGACATTGTAGTTATTCTTCTTGGAGTTTTTGGACAGCTTCTTGACAACTACCCATATGCCGATTTGTGGGTTGCTTTTGGTATGGGGCAAAACTTTAAAGAAGTACACATCAACGATCTTTTCAAAACCCTGGGGAAGGATACATGTGCAGCTCTACCAGGTTTCCACACATTCACAGGTTGTGATACAACTTCTCAATTTCAGTGCAAGGGCAAAAAGACAGTGTGGGCTGCATGGAAGTCATTTCCAGAGGTAACAGATGCTTTCATTGCTATGACTGCATGTCCTTTTCAACAGCTTAGCCAGAAATCCAACATTTTGGAATGTTGGAGAGGTACACATGTGTTCTTTATGATAAGACAACTAACCTGGACAAAGTCAATGATCTCAGGAAGGACATGTTTTCTCAAAAAGGTCTGACAATGGAAAATATCCCTCCCACACAGGCTGCACTGCTACAGCATTCTAATCGAGCAGTGTACCAAGCCAGCATTTGGTCCAAAAGTATGCAGGCTATTCAGTCAGTGACTCCAGACAAATATGGATGGACCAAAACAGATGATTGCTGGACACCTTTATGGGCACTTTTACCAGAGGCAGCCAACGTTTGTAGAAAACTGCTTAAATGTGGCTGCAAAACGGAACCTCTGTGCTCTCGAAAGTGTAGATGCAAGAATGCAGGGTTACCATGTACAGCATTATGCCAATGTGCTGGAACATGTGAATAGATATATTTCATAGTTCATTGCTTGTTTATAGTTGTAGATAGTCAGTTTGAAGTGCATGATATCTTATTTTAGGCAAATGACATAGGTAGCCATTTCACATTTCACTTTTTTAAGTTTTTTTTTTTTGGTGGGCTTTCAGTTAGCTTCCAATAGTATGGGTGGGCATTTCTGATTCCTTTAAAAACTCACATCCTGTTTTAGATTTTTGGGACTCATTTTCCAGGATGTCTTAAGGTCATACAAAAAGTATACAGTCCAAATGTCATGCTTTTATGAGGCCGGTTTTGGTGGGTTTTGAATCAGCAAAGTATATGGGCAGCCATGTTGGATTTCTTCAAAAACTCACTTCCTGCTTAAGATTTTTGAGACAAATTTTCCAGGATGTTTTAGGGTCTCCAAAAGAGTGTATACTCCAAATTTCATGCTTTAATGAGGTTGGTTGTGGTGCATTTTGATGGGTTTGGAATCAGCTGCCAATTATATGGGCGGCCATTTTGAAATTGTTCAAAAACTCACTTCCTGGTTGAGATATTTGAGCCAAATTTTCCATGATGCCTTTAGGTTACTCAAAGAGCATATATACCAAATGTCATGATTTTATGAGGTTGTTTGTGGTGTGTTTTGAATCAGCTGCTAATTGTATGGTCGGCCATTTTGAATTTCTTCAATAACTCACTTCCTGTTTGAAATTTTTTTGGGCACCCCTTCTAGGATGTCTTAGGATCACCCAAGGGACAATTGTACCAAATTTCACGCTTCTATCCACCGCGTAACGATTTTTCACTTAATTCCCCCTACTAGTTATGGATGACCGAGACATGGAGACAAAAAGGAAACCGTGAAGCCATAACTGATTTGTTTGTTTGTTTAATCCTACCTATCTGCCATAACTTACAGGCAGCACCATGTTATTGACATAAAGCTAAATTACCAGTTACACCATGTCAAGTATTCAGCAAAGTACAAAATATCGTATGTCAGAAACATGTCAACATAGTTCAGATTTCAGCTAAAGTATTAGAACTTAACCATATGGCAAAACACTATAGAGCACTGACAGTAGTAAAATATAAAAGTCTAACATATAAATAGAATTTTGGTCCATTTTATTGTTTTCTATGGTGCTATTTACATATTAGAACATTATTCTTCCTTGTCTTACAGACATAAAGCAAAATAACCACTTTGTATTTACAATTTTTTGCGTGGGGGAAAAAAAAAAAACTGTGGCTCATCCAAGGTCGCTACAAAATAGACTAACAAAATAGTTCTCTGTAAAAATCCCTTTTTATGAAGGCTTTATTGTCAGTGTGAAAATTTAGAAAATAATAATTAGTAAGACGTTAACAGAAAACACACACACACAGACACAAAAAAAATTTGGAAGCTATTAGTCCTTTGTAAAAATGCATCGTAGCCATAACAAGGTAAATACACAAGGCACAGGCTCCTAGAATGGCTCCCATCCGTCTGTGGAGCGCATTCATTTAGATTGGTCGCATGTGGGGGAGGAGGGAGTGGGGGTGGCTTTGGGTGAGGTGGGGGTGTTGGTGGGGTGGGGGTGGGGAGGGGGCGATCTGTCTCAGGAGTGGTGTGGGCTGTTACCATGGTTACACTAGGGACTCCAGGCTCTCCGTGGCACAGGCTGAGGCTCCTGGGACTGTCCCGTTGTTGTCGGCAGACTGCAGCATCTTCTCGTCGTCCTGGGTGCTCACCAGACTCAGGATGGCACTGTATAGGAACTGGTACTTCTCCTGCCAAACACAGACCAGTCAGTGAGTCAGTCAGGCAGGCAGGCGTGTGCCATCACAGCCTTCTACAACAACATGCCTCTACAGCCTTCTACACTAACATGCCGCACTCACTGCATGTACCGACAAAAAAGGTTTTTTGTTTTTTTTATGCATTTTACCTCTTCATGACATGACATAAGCTCAGACACAGCCTTCTACACTAGCATGCATGTACGGACATAAATCTTTAAAAAAAAGGTTTTTTTATGCATTTTACTTTCCTCATGACATAACAAGCTCACTAATTTTTTGTTTTAGGCTGCGAATCTGCATAATTCAACTAAACCAACTCTCTCTCTCTGTCCCTATGCAGAAGTACATATGTCTGTTGTGTCCCTACTCTGTGTCTTTTTACACCTCTGTTGCATATGTCCTTTGGATAAAAGCGTCTGCCAAATGCAATGTAATGTAACGTAATGCTTTGTACAACTCCAAACAAAAAAAAACAAAAGAGGGAACACATACGATGTCGTTGAAGACCCCAGGCCTCATGAGGTTGGTCATCTTGGCCACTTGGTACACGTCCACATACTGCTCCGCCTCGAGCTGCCGCGCCATAGAGGACAGAGCACAGAAGGTTCCGGCCGTCACTCCTCCATATCTGCAAGGGGTCACATCACATGACAAGCTTGTTGCACAAGGCTGATACTAGTGAACAGTGCACTCCATGGAATACAGGGCTGTTCCTAGAGAACACTCCACCACATGGAACACAGGGCTGTTCCTAGAGAACACTACATCTCATGGAATACAGGGCTGTTCCTAGAGAACACTCCACCACATGGAACACAGGGCTGTTCCTAGAGAACACTCCACCACATGGAACACAGGGCTGTTCCTAGTGCACACTACACTACACTGCACGGAACACAGGGCTGTTACTAATGTACACTACACTGCACGGAACACAGGGCTGTTAGTAATGTATACTACACCTCACGGAACGCAGGGCTGTTCCTAGTGCACACTACACCGCATGGAACAGTGACCTCACATGAACAATCCACAACTGCTTCAAACAGTGGGGTAATGTGAAAACCATACTCGGTTTGGCAATGTGAAATACATATATTTTAAAACTGTCTGAAAGGTGCTGAAAACCTCTGAAGTGAAGTGGTGGGAGCAGAGGGGTGGGGATTGGGGCATAGCTGGCTATCGTGGTTGGGGATCCGGTTTTGAATCTGACCCATTTCCTCTTCTTATTTCCTCTGTCCCTCCTTCTCCCATTCATTTCCTGTCTGTTTCTCTACTGTCCTATTGCATTACAAAAGGAGGACATAAGTGCTTACGTCCTTCTTTTGTAAGTTACTATGTTAAGCATGCCTCCCCAAAAAAAAGCTTTAAAAAAAGAAAGGAAGAAGTGGCACCTACTCGTCGTGTACGACCACGGGACCGTCTTTGGAGTGGCTGTGCTCCCTCACTACGCTGAGGAGCTCAAACGTGTTGCTGATGGGACTGTCAGGGTTGGGCCACCGCGGACAGCGGAAGTGCTTCACCTCTACGACATAATCATCCTACACACACACACACACACACACACACACACACACACACACACACAAAGACATTCACGAGTTAGGAAAGTAATGATGCAGGTCCTCACCAAAAGTCTGTTTGTTGATACAGAAACCACTACTGAATCAATGGGGGAAAAGGTAAGAAAAATAAATAAATTACGTAGTACTGCAGTAAATTTACTACAATAAATGCGGCCAAGTGTACATTTACATACTGTAATGATAATGTATTTTTTATTCTTTTCTGTTTTACACTTTGGTTACTCAGTGTTCCTCCACACCTGTTAGCAGATTTTAGCTTTTAGCAAAGTGACTTACAAAAGGAGGACATAATAAGCTGACTACCCTCATACACAAAAGGAGATGCATGTGGCTAAGTAAGTTTCCCAGAGCGGGGACACTACAGACACACACACACCCTACACATGCAGACTTATACAAGCACCAGGCACCTAGGTAAAGAGTTGGTTAGAAGAGATGTAATGAGACATGTTTGGTGTGTAGACCTAGCTAACACTGTATTAATGTGAGGTGACACTCTCACCTTGGTGGCCTCCAGGAAGTACTCCTGTATCGTGAGCATCTCCTCGTTGGCCAAGCACACATGGGTCTCGCCCCGGAAGGTGACTGTGAATGTCTCGTACGTGATTGGCTGGTCTCGCCGTGGCCAATAGACAAACGGCTCAGCGTCTTGGGTCTGCAAGGGGACAGCAAAAGGCTAATAATAATAATAATAATGATGATGATGATGGTGACATGGAGGCAGCTGTGAGGGTAAGTCTAGTGAGCCTAGTGGTTAGAGAATTGGTCTTAGGATCTGAGGGTTGCAGGTCTAAATCCCATTCCAGTAGGAATTATGGTGGTGGGGGAGTAAACAACCAGTGCTCTCCTGCACCCTCATCCATGGCTAAAGTGCCCTTGAGCAAGGCATCTAACACCACATTGTTCCAGGGACTGTAACTGAAACCCTGTACCTAAAATAACTAAGTCACTCTGGATAAGAGCATCAGCTAAGTGTAATGTAAAATGACATAAAACTATGATGTAATTAAACAAATCAACAACACACTAAAACATTTTCATTATGTTTACACCAACTGTGAGGTAATAAATAAATCAAAAGCAGTCTTTAAGTAGATGTAGTAGATGGGGATGCTGGGTACTTACGGAGCTGGTCATATCTGGCAGCGAGACAATAGTCTGGGCGCTGTGGTCCCACACCATCCTCCAGAAGTCTTTTACGGTAGCAGGCAAAGGAGTCTGGGTCAAGATGAACTCGTTGCTCTGATGGTACCCCTGAGAATATTTAATGAGAGGTTTCATGACTTAATTTGTTCAGTTTGGTAGTTATTTAATTGTGTGTCTATTATTATTATTATTAGTAGTAGTAGTAGTAGTAGTAGTAGTAGAATTATTATTATTATTATTATTATTATTTATATATTTGAGAATTACAGTAGTGTATACTGTCTGTAACTGAATTCTGCGAACAACAGTCCTCTAACAGGAAACTGGGTAAGTGAACTCAGAGCAGGTGGTAAACCTCATATTTCTAAAGCTTAATCCCTTTTGTGTATACTGTGTGTTACTGGGTGGTATTCCAAGTAGGTGGTTAAGTGACTTAACTCAGGAGAATGGAGCCATGAGATCCTTCTATTATGAGATTTACCGCCTACTCTATCAAAACAAAGCCTTAGGGCACTTCTATTAGTAGATTTACCACCTGGTCTTAACAAACATACCCAGGTAAGTGACTAAACCTGCTTCCTAGAGTACTCTTCAGTACTACTGTGCACAGTGTTGCCAGATTGGGCGGGTGCCCGCCCAATTGGGCTTGTTTTGACTTTGTCAGGCGGGTGAAAAACGCCTTGGGCGGGCAAATAAAACGTGGGCTACTAATTGGCTAAAGTATTGTTGGGCGTTTTTTTGCTGAAGTGTGCGGGTTTTCGAACACGATTGGGCGTAAATCACTCAATCCAATCTGGCAACACTGACTGTGCACTTACCATAATATATGAAGCGTTGATGTAGTCTGACGTCTCTCCTGCTGCTGTGCTGAGATGAACTCGGGATCTCTCTGCTGTGAAGCATAATTCATGTGTAATCAAACATCAAGGTGATCTATTAAGAGGACATCCTCGGCCTATGCAAGGTTTGGTTACCCCTAAAGTAATTGTATGCAAGACTGTGGCCGAAACTGGTACTGCAATCCATTTCAAAATACTGCCAAGCAGGAGGCAAAACGCAACGTCAAAACATAATTTGCAGGCTTTAAATTATGTTTTAAAATTGCTGTACTGTCTGGGAAATCAGTATTCATCTATGTCTGGTGACATATCAGGATCGTTTATTGACTACTTGGTGTACATTTCTTGCATACAGCGCCTTTAACACTCTATATAACGGCATGTAAGACTATGTCTATGTGTGGGTTTCATGCCAAGCTTGTGCAGTGGAGTGGACACACGTTTGCAGACACATGCTCACTCACACACAAACACACACACACACATACGCACATATAAATAAATACACACACACACACACACACACGCACATCATCATCATCATCATCATATATCTGTTATATGTACTTGTCATGGTATCGTGTTAATGTGTTACACTGGCTTTGTCAGTACTGTACTTGAACAGCCATGCTAATGAAGCAGCCCTTTGAAATTTGAACTACTTGGTGTACATTTCTTACATACAGCACCTTTAAAGGGGTCCTTCCGTCAAAAACCACTTTTAGTAGCTCTATTTACAATGTGGTGGGTCACAACAAGCAGTATATGCAAGCAGCATTCCAAGACGTGAAATTCGACCCTCATGGTTTTACTGGTCATTGAAGGGTCGAGCTAACCAAAACGAGCGGATCAGAGCATGCTAAACCTATCAACGTCACTAGGTCGTAAGCCCCGCCCAGAGCCATGTATGGCAAGCCCACATCCCAAAGGAAGAACAGTGGACAGAAGCTAGGTGAGCGAAAGACACCGAATTTGCCCAATCAGAGGTGCCTTATTGACACGTCATGGATATTCACGAGGGACACCGGAAAAGCCAGTTGTTCAACCACTAGACCTGTTATAGCTTACAGAAAACAGCGTCAAACAAGAGATCTAGGACATAATTTTTCACAGAAATGACGCACAATGCATTCAACCATAGTGGCGACACAGAAATAATAATAAAAATAATGATGGAAGTTCCCCTTTAACACTCTATATAACATCATATGGAACTATGTCAACACTCACTGGGCACTAGGGAGCAGCCTCTGTTCTTCTCTCTGTTGGTCTGGCTCAAAGCTGTCGTACACTCACACTGCTTGCCCCATGACTGGTTCACCAGCTAGGAAATAAACAGTGAAAAAGCATCCTTTCTGTATGGTGTTACACTTGAACAAATACTTGTGTGTTTCATATAGATGATATATACATCATTATAAATATAGATTATATAAATGATGTTTCACATCATAGAAATATAAATTATATAAATGATGTACACAAACAAGCCGAGGATGCTGAATGTCGTTCACCATCGTATAATTTCCTTTGAAGTTTCAGATAAAACATACTAACAACATACAGCATAACATACTGTATAAAGGAAATGTGTACAATGTACCTGTACATTTTCCATGTGGCTGCTTTTCACCAAAATCACACGAAGACCCAAAACAACCTCACCTTAAACTGGCTGTCCAGGTGTGTTTTTCCTGAAGGCCTGGGCATCAGGAGCTCGTTGACGTAGCCATGGATACGGCTGCTGGCTACCTCCGTGTCTCTGCTCCTGATGGCCTCCACCAGAGCATCATGGATGAACACGTACTGCTCCTGTGGGGTAAACACAGTGAACCTCAGTGAATTCACTCAGTGCATCATGGATGAACACGTACTGCTCCTGTGGGGTAAACACAGTGAAACTCAGTGAATTCACTCAGTGCATCATGGATGAACACGTACTGCTCCTGTGGGGTAAACACAGTGAAACTCAGCGAATTTACTCATTGAGGCATTTGGATGAACACGTACTGCTCCTGTGGGGTAAACACAGTGAAACTCAGCGAATTTACTCATTGAGGCATTTGGATGAACACGTACTGCTCCTGTGGTTAAACACACAGTAAAACTCAGTGAATTCACACAGTGAAGCATTTGGATGAACACGTACTGCTCCTGTGGGGCAAACACAGTAAAAGTCAGTGAATTTACTCATTGAGGCATTTGGATGAACACGTACAGTACTGCTCCTGTGGTTAAGCACAGTGAACCTCAGTGAATTCACACAGTGAAGCATTTGTAACACTGTGAAGCATAAGGTTTTGTGGTTACATTTTATTTTTTTTACAGCCCCTGTTATAGTGTATCTACATCATGAAGTACAGGGTACAGCTTAGTGTTATGGTTAGGGTTAGGGTTAGGGTTTAGGGCTAGGGCTAGGGCTAGGGTTGGGGTTAGGGTTAGGCCTAGGGTTTAGGGTTAGGGTTAGGGTTAATGTTAGGGCTAGGGCTAGGGTTAGGGTTAGGCCTAGGGTTAGGCCTAGGATTAGGGTTAGGGTTAGGGTATGGCTTCTTTCCCGGGGCTCACCTCAGTCTGCACTAAGTAGTTCCTTTGGGTTCGGATGTGTTTGAGGAAGCCCATGATGTTGACGCTGCCATGCAGTTTGATCTGCTTCAGCATGCTGTCCAGGACGATGTACGTGCCTGTGCGTCCCACTCCAGCACTGGAAAACACACAACATGACATGAAATGAAATGACATGAGCTCAACAAATGGGCAATAATAATAATAATAATAATTATAATAATAATAATAATAATAATAATAATAATTATAATAACACTAGATTTTAGTAATACTGTACTTTACAGTCATTAAATCTCGAAGTGTTTACAGGATTAAAAAAAGAGTACTGGGAATCTGTCTTCTTTAGTACTAGAAGAAACAATGATGATGATGTTGAATGTTGATGATGATGATCAGAACACAACACAGACATTACACAGACTGCCCCCACCTGCAGTGTACCAGGACGGGCCCCATGCCCTCCCTCCAGGCGTGCGAGGACTTCCGGATGAAGGAGAGGAGAGGCAGGCAGTACTCGGGGACCCCCATGTCCGGCCACTGGGTGTAGTGGTACTGCACCACCGTCCGCTCGCTGCTGCGGCCTTTCTGGGACCCCTAAAAACGGGGGAAAAGAGGAGGTGGGTGGGGCGTGCTGAGAACTGCATGTATGGTGAGCATATTACATTACATTACACTTAGCTGACGCTCTTATCCAGAGCGACTTACAGGTATTTACAGGGTTTCAGTTACAGTCCCTGGAGCAGTGTGGGGTTAGATGCCTTGCTCAAGGGCATTTCAACCATGGGTAGGGTGGGATTTGAACCAGCAATCCTCCAATGCAAAGACCCACTCCCTAACCACTAGGCCACAGCTGACTATTGACAACATGACTATTATGTAGACCAGTGGTCCCCAAATGGCGACCCGCGGGCCAGATCAGGCCCAGATGCGGCTAATGTGTGGCCTGCTATGTGACGTCTGAACACAGGTAAACAGACATGCGCTATCTATGGCCGTGTGTGGTTGAATCGTGATCTCTCCACGTGTATGGTGAGCATAGGACTATCATGTAAACCATTTCAAGAGCGTTTGTGAGTAACAATCATACAAAGTAACAATTCTGTAACATGTTTTCCAATATGTATGTATGTGTGTGTGTGTGTGTGTGTGTGTGTGTGTGTATGTATGTGTGTGTGTGTGTGTGTATGTATGTATGTATGTATGTGTGTATGTATGTATGTATGTATGTACTGTACATGTATGTATGTATGTATGTATGTATGTATGTATGTATGTATGTATGTATGTATACATGTGTGTATGTATGTATGTATGTACGTATGTATGTATGTATGTATGTAGCTAATGAACCAAAGGTGCCCATTACTGGTCCAGATGAATAACTATTGATGTGCATGTGTAGTCATTTGCACAAAATTCAAACATATGACATATGTTAGTTAAACATATTCTTCGAGGTTTTGTGATTCCTTGTTTCACTCTTCAGGTATAACAGCCTTCAGTCTGTTTTGTCGCTACTGTGAAACACTGATCTTGCATAAAAGTACAACAGGTAGTCTCTTAGTGGTCACCGAACCACTGGTGGAACGATGAAAGAAATGTAACTACATCATTACAACATTACTATAACATTACAGAGAGTCTTTAGTGACACATTACAACTTAGTCATTGCCATTCTGGTAACAAGCTTACCTTCTTAATGGACGTGTTCCTCAGGGTGAAGGTTCTGAGGGTGTAGTGGGCAAGGGTCTTCGTACACTTCAGGGTCACCAGGAAGCAGCCATACTCCTCCTGACTCTCCGCTGGCCAGTACTGATCACATTTCCTCTGAAACAACAAAACAAATTTGAACCTCAAACAGTCCGTCTAGACACACATACTTCCAAACCAGAGATAGGTGATATGTTTTACCATGATCAAATGTAAATATCACAGCATATATGTCAAACTAGTAACACCTTATAGCTACCTTGTAATAGCATATATAGCGTTGATACTGAATATAGAAATATACCGAAAGTCAAACTGCTATGATTAGCATGAAAGTCACTTCTTATTAGACACTCACCCGGCCTTTTTCCACCAGGTTGGTGATCATGACGATGACGCCAACGTTCTGCTCCCACGCCATCCTCCAGAAGTCCTCTGTGCTAGCCTTTAGTGGGCCCTGAGCCGCGATGTACACCTTCGGCTTGTTGTACCCCTAAAATACAGTAAAACAGGGGGGTCAAGGGCCCTTCATCAGAGTTTGGCAGAGATGCATAGAAACCCATTTCAGGCCAGTAAAAAAAAAAAAAAAACAGATCACCATGTACAGTCAAAAGTATGAGATAAAAAGTCAACATTTTGAGATAGGAAGTAATCATAATGAGCTATAAAGTCAAAATTCGGAGATATAAAGTCTTTTATATAAAGATTTTGTTGTCTCATAATTTTAAACTTTTTATTTAATAATTTTGAGATTTTACCTCATAATTATGACTGTCTGGTGTCAGGTGTGAATCAGTGTGGTTAACTTACGTCCACAAAGTTAGCATTGATGTAATCCCCAGCAGTCTTGCCCTCCTTATCCGACTGAGAGGATAGTCTGACCCGGCTGTGGTCGTCTGAAACAGCAGCAGTCAGATCAGTCATCTTCATAGGACTCTATGGCCATTTGCAGTCACTCATCTATTCATGGGCCTCCGTGGCCATTTACATAGAATCAGAGGCAGACATCCCGGGTTCAGAGAGTAAAAGTCCTGCCATATATTTCTTCCAGCCAATTCACTTAACCAGTTGATCACAATTAACTCAACCCTTCAGCCAGGTAGATGAGTTAGTTAGTGAAATCACCTCAACGCTTCAGCCAGGTAGATGAGCTAGTTACCTGCTAGTTACCTGAAATCACCTGTGTTAAGAGTGCAGGTGGACGAGATACCTGGCAGGACTTTTACCTTCTCAAGCCGGTTTGTCCACCACTGCATTTAGAACTGATGGGTTTGGTCACTTACAGGCCAGGATGTTAATGTATCTGTTCTTGTTCCTGTTCTCTGGGTGGTTCGACCCATCTGTGGTTGTTCCCAAATCCACACAGCACGCTTGAACTTCCTGAAAAAGAGCAATGACAGTGTAATGAAACCAATGTACTACCATGTTCTGTCTTTGACATGTGGTATGTCTGTGAAGAGTAAGTAAATACAAAAATCAGGATCATCTTCTGCTAAAAAGTAATGGGGCCAGTATTGGTTCTTCAAAGCGATGCTATAGAAGAACCTTTTTCAGTGTTTCAAAGAACTGTTGAGGCATCAGTTTTTTTAAAGAACCATTTGACACCAATATGATATAGTATAGCCCATTATGATCTGAGGCTCTGAAGAACCATTTCTAATGTGAAGAACCTTTCACATAATGTACAGTGTAATGGTTCAAAACAGAGTTTACACTCTCCATGGAACCATCTGGAGATTTAAAGAACCATTTAAGCATTATAAGCATTTATTTTGCTTTTTTTTAACTCTTACTTAACACTTTGTTCATCATTTGGTAACTATTGCCTTTACAGTATTTCTCATCAGTAAATCATGTATACACATACTGACACACATCTGTCTGGATGTTGGTTCGCCATCTGTATCTGTATCTGTATTTCTGACAATCACCTTCTCAGCCTACTTTAACATTTGCAGATATGTTTATAAATAGGAGTGAGGATATCCCATAGGTATATTCCACAGGTGAGACTTCACAGTTGATAATCACTCCACTGAAGATACAATGTAACCGTTAAATTGAGTGCATTTATACACTATGGCAGACTTTAACAACACACCTAAGACTGCACAACAGCAGCTGTGCATTAGGCCTAGTTCAGACTGTGAACGACAACAATTATATCGTAGCATATGTTATTAATCATCACTGTTATTACTGTATGTGTCTCTTATGATGACATGATGCTAACGAGCTGGGAGTTTTCAAAGATGGACCTCCTCTCATTCCCTCTCTCTGGCTGTCTCTCTCTATCTATCTCTCTCTCTGTCTGTCTGTCTCTATCTATATTATATTCCCCAGCTCTAGACTGTGCCGTAGTTGTCATGTGTAATATAATGTATTCTTCAGAAGAAAAACCCTGCCATGTACTCTCTTATTCCTGCTGCCTGGGCACCTAGCACAGGTGTTTACACTAATAGGGGAAAGCCATGATGAATGAAACACTTTTTACTTAACGGTTATTTTCAAAGACGGTGAAGCAAATTAGATTTATTTTGCCATATGATCATCAACATACAAGTGTTGTAGACAGTAACTATTAGTTACTGGTGTAATTTAACACATCCGATAAGAAATCACGTTCATTTTTAATTTTGAACGCAAGATGTCGTTTGTTACAATCGTCCCTCATTGTCGGCACGAATGAAACACGCAATGATTTTTGATCACAAAAAAACTACCAGTAGGTAATATTTTACTTACCGATGTCAAAAACAGTCTCGCAGAGATAACGTTTGAACGCAGTAATGTCACGACACGAGATTTCACAGGGTTGTGAAGTCTTGCATGCTGAACATGCTGATGACATATGATGTTTCAGATGTGTATTGTTTTTTGAGGAAATAGCTGTGTTTCTCACGTCCCGTGTTTCATTTGTCACGGCTCTCCCCTACTAGTACCTGTCTACTGTACCTGTCTGATGAGTGTGTGCTCATCAGGTTCGGCTGGTTCAGAAAATGATTGGGTCAAATACTGTATGTGGCAAATATGTGGCAGGGTCTTTAACTTCCTAAAGCTGGGATCTCCACCTCTAGTTATTTTATTGGAGAAACCATCAAAGGGAGTACGACTAAAAGGAAATGGCATCGGATATGCAAGGCAGAAACAACTGAGAAAGAGTGTGTGTGTGTGTGTGTGTGTGTGTGTGTGTGTGTGTCTTACCTCAAAATACTCTTTCAGTATCTAAGTGGTGGTGGGTTTGGGAATGCAGATAGCACAGTGATGAACAAACATGTCACAAAACAAACACAAACACAAACACACAAACATACAAACACAACAACAAACAGTGCAACATTAATAAATAAATAAGCATCAGCACACAAGCACATAAATATCACAACACATCGTGCATGCAGTCCAGTGTACTTGACATGCTCAAGTCAACAAAGCATTCAGCAGTGATGTGAGATGAACCACATACGAATATAGCAAAAAACTCTCACTAGAAAAATTACTGGCAAAATGACACAAAAGCACATAAGCGATGCATTTTATCTAATGTGTAAGGTTTTTTGAAGGTTTTTAAATTTACCATCCTGTCCTTTAAAGCGACCGTACTGTCAGTGCGTGTGTGTGTGTGTGTGTCTGAGAGAGAGACTGCTCGTGACTATCAAGTTTGACTGACCTTTTCATGTGGTCTAACCACAAGGAATGACATATTCTATCCCTGCATTAGCGTTTGTTTTGTAAAGTGGACGGAGGCCCATGTTTTCCATGGGGCCACAGTAAGAACCCACCTCAAATTCACGAGAGAAAGAATTAGAGCTGTGGAGCTCCTCCACATGTTTGACAAAATCCTTCACTGGCAACACTTCGTGGTCATCTAAAAAACAAACACATTTAGCCATCAACCAACACAATGCAATATTATGTTAATTACATTTATAATTACATTTCATTACTGTAGATCATATTTAGCACATGCTTTTATCCAAAGCTAATTACATTTGGGATTTTAATTTATAAAAGGAAAAAAAAGCTGCAAACAACACATGCTTTGGGTTTCACCTGAGGGTGTCATTAGGGGGGTGGATGGAGTGGAGACGACCCGTGGAGATGTGTTGTCCTCTATGTAGAAGTGGGCCGTCTGGAAACATTGCCTGCAAAGAAAAACAAGGATCAAGGATACAAACATACAAGCATACAAGGATGGTTTATTGTCACATGCATAGACATACTGGGTAGAGCAGGAAATGCAGTGAAATTGTTAGCCTAAAACTGTGCCTGGGGAAGGGATTCTTTGGAATTCTATCTGCAATACCAGCAATTCTGTACCCCCTCCTTTCTCTCCCTCTCTTTCTC
>CM059268.1:4413386-4430886 GCA_030347295.1 Setipinna tenuifilis | reverse complement strand
GAGATAGGGAAAGAGAAAGACAGAGAGGGAAAGACAGAGATGCAGAGAGAGAGAGGGAAAGACAAAGACATGAAGAAAAAGAGAGACAGAGAGAAAGACCAAGAGAAAGACAGAGAGAAAGACGGAGAGAAAGACAGAGAAAGAAAGACAGAGAGATGGAGAACGAGAGAGAGAAAGAGAGAAAGAAAGAGAAAGAAAGACAGAGAGATGGAGAATGAGAGAAATAAAAACAGAAAGGGAGAGATGGAGAAAAAAAAGAGACAAAGAGAGAGACAAAGAAAGAGAGATAGAGAAAAAGAGAGAAAAAGACAGACACAGAGGTAAGATATACATGTTGTGTATCTGTACGTTACCATGCAAACCCAGTCTGTCTTGTTTTTGCCAAATACTTCAGGCTTTCTTTAATCAAAACAAGAGGAGATCTGGACCCAAAATGGCAGACAGTTAAGTCCTCAGAAATGTTACTACATCTTTATGACTAAACCAGGAAAATCATTTTTAATAACCTAGGTTAACCACAGGTAAAATGTATATATTCAACAAATCAAGGTCTTTACAGTCAACTCAATGTGGTAGTGTAACAAATATTTGGTAATTGAATGTGACTATTTTTTTTTTCTTGCTTTTCAGCATCTCTCAAGGGGGTGGTTAGCCTGACCTTTCTAGACCCCATGTCTCTACGGCAACCTCGCCATGCAACTAGCTCAATGGGTGCTGTTGCTATGGTGAAGTCATATACATTTCTGCACATCCTGCTACCACAGCCGTGACCTTGATGGAAGTCACAAAAAATATTATTGAGAAAATGTTGGTTTTGTGGTTTTGTATTATTGGAACATACGACCTATGAAAGATTGGGTGGTAAGCTAAAGGGGAAGAGCAGAAGCACAGAGAGTGCTGCTCTGAGATTAGATATTCTGGATGCTTCAGTGATGTGCTTTTTTAGACACTGAAACACAGATACACACAGATACAGATACAGGTGAAATCTCAAGTGTTCTTATGATGGTGGTGATTGCTACAGTATTAGACATGCAAGCCTCTAATGTACATGACACTGGTAATGTGATGTTACTGTGTGAAGGTGACAGAAGGACCATTTCCTGTGACAATAACTGTCTTAATACAGTTACATCTTCCTGCCAAGGTGGTGTGCTTTATACAGACAGACAGCTACAGTAGTCATTTCCACTGCACCCATTTCAGAGGAAAAACATCAATTCAAAACACAAACAGTTAAATCAAGGTTTAAAATGCTAATATCCTGGCTGTACAATTGTCAGTGAAATTAGTATCTTAGTTAAACATGCTTACTTAATCTCTGGTGACATATCAGGGCCATTTTATAATTACGTAGCATACATTATTTACCTTTAACTGCGCATCATAAAATGTATTAATAAAAAATACTTAATGTACAGTATCTAACCCATGACCCCCCCACATCATTAAGTACAGTACAGTATAATCTCAGGGCGTTTTAAAGGCTGGCAGAAGGCCCCAATAATCTGCAATAATCTAACCTCTGATCTCCTGTACCATGTTAACTGGCATAAACCAGACCAAAGGCCATTGATTATCCCACTGACACTGTCTCTGGGATTAGGACAGTACGTCATTGTCCTCCGACACAAACCGCCAATCAAACGGCACCACCAGCTGTCATTCTGCTCTGACCCGATGTGCAGACATCTACTGTAGCCATCACAGGACAGGTCTTACCTCCATTACATTACTGTACCAACATAACATAACTAACAATCACTAAACCAACTCTTTCTCTCTGTCCCTACGCAGAAGTACATATGTCTGTTGTGTCCCTACTCTGTGTCCTTTTTACACCTCTGTTGCTTATGTCCTCCTTTTTTGTAAGTCGCTTTGGATAAAAGCGTCTGCCAAATGCAATGTACCATACATAGGAGGATAGCTGGCACATATGCCCCAGTTAATGGAGGTTCAATGTAGAGTTAGAGAAAAAGCATAGCATGCTTACTCCAATGTTTCTCTGATGACAAAACGTAAAAATAACGAGTGAACGAACGACAAGGGCCAGCATAATCATTTTAAACACCATGAGAAATTGAGTTCATGCCAGACATTTCTGTGTTGGAATGGTGTGTCTATCTCAAGTGTTAGGAGAAATAGACTGGCCCATGTTCTGCTATAGTAATAATAATAATAATAATAATAATAATAATAATAATAATTAGAAAAACAACAGTGTGCATTACTATGGCAGCAAGCACACTGATAAACATACTATGAACATAATAAATTACTAATAAACATATTATACACTAATAAACATATTACAGGTGTATTAAATTACTAATAAACATATTATAAACATATAAGGATTGACTACACGTTTCTCTTTCTCTCTTACCACACTGCTTCTCTTTCCTCATGTAATAGCTTTGCACAAATACAGTAGTCTCTAGCACTTCCATTGACATTTACCTGTAACTAAGTATAAGTGGGTGCTGTGTGTTATTAGCTATTACTTACTTAGTGACACAGAAAAAACAGCAGCAACATCTGTCTCAGCTAATGGGTTCCAATACACAGTAAACACCACTCAACCTCAGCCATCCATAGCACAGCTTCAAAACTCTTGACTGTGGAGCCAATGTTGGACAGCCTAACAAGGTCTAAAGCATCTAGCATTAGATTTAGAAACTTCCTCTTGCTCTCATGTAAACTATCTCTCCTAAAACTTCACACGTTTGGTCACCTCCCATGTTATGTTACCTCTGAGTAACGGAATACACGTAGATTTATTCTCTATTCTCCTCCATCAGGAGGTTTACCCCTTACTGTAATTCAACTTATCTGGGTCATCCAGTAAGCACCCCCAAACTGAACTGAACTAAACTAAATCTTGGTTCACAAAAGCTCATTTAAACAGATGGAGTTTTCCTGCCATCTGCTGGGCAATCTCGTGTATTATCATCATCAACAGATGATGGCAACACACAAAAACTAATCTGCTGTGTTTTAGGAAGCAGGTTTAGTCACCTACCAGGATATGTTAAGTCAGAGTGAGCAGTAAATCTCGTAATAGGAGTTACAAGATTTGGCTTGTGTTTGTCACACTGTAAAAAGTAAGCACAGAAACAAACTTTAAAAACTAAAGCAGCATACTGCATGGTATTTTTTTTTTTTTTACGTTGGTTTAACACATGTTCAAGGATCGTGAACATACTCAGCAGAACATAAACAGCGCAGTTAAAACCAATGCAAAAAAATACCCATGCAGCAAATTTTTAAGTTGTTTTTTTTTTTTTACTTTTTACAATGTAAACAAACCGTCCTCAGCCAAAATAGATGTTGGAACCTACAATACTGCTGTCACTTACTGTAATGTGTACCAACTCTTCAAGTTTTTTTTTTATATGTAAACAGCACACAAAGCGTACCCACTTAACTTAGTATGCATCCCCGATGGGAAAAGGTGTTTGTTTTGGGAAAGGTGTTTGTTTTGGAAAAGGTGTTTGTTTTGTCAGTGTTTACTGACATAGCTAGCAATACAGGCATGATGCTGGAGGTTAATATGGCAATGGATGCAGCATCCTAGCTGATGCATATGGGGCGCTATGGAAACGTGACACTTTCCTCGGTTACCAGGACGATGTGATGACTAGCGTGCTATGGGATGGGCACCCTGCGTTAGGTGGTTATTCTGATGATGGTCACATGACACGTTAAAATAGACACAAACCAAAAAGAAGAAAAGATGATCACGGAGAGATGTTTCCTCTCAGAGGTTCTGCTATGTTGTTAGCAGTAAAAGAGAAGAAGAAATGACCTGAGACTCATCCATGCATTAGATGAGTTTACCTACACGTAGTCCCACCTTCTGTGTCAGTGTGCTTAGACAGACATTAGGTTGAAGTTAAGTTTGTTGGGCGGAAGCTGATGATTGGTTAATTCTCTTGTCTGTTACCAAAAGAGCTCCTGAGTCTTGCTCCTGATTGGTTGCCTGGTTACATGGAGGCATGGAGTTTGACCCAGGATGTTGACGTCTTCACCTGAGACTTCACCTGCACTCGCCCTTCAGCCTTGGGCTCTCCTGAGGTCAGGTGAGGTCAGGTCAGGTGAGCTGAGGTGAGATGAGGACGGACGCGCGATTTTTTACCTGCTACAGGTTCCTCCTCCCCATCCTCCTCCTCCTCCTCCTCCGAGTCTCTCCCGACTCGCTCCGGGATGCTGAAATCCGACGACGTCTCGCTGTCCGGGAGGATCTCCTGCCCCGAGCCACTTTCCTCCGCCCCGTCCCCGTCCCCAAACCCCACGGACCACGAGTGCCCGCCAACACCCCCCACCACCGTCACCACAGTGGTGACAGCGCTCTCCGTCACACTCTCGTTCTCAAAGTAGAACGAGGAGGAGGAGGAGGAGGAGGAGGAGTGCTCTTCCTCACTTTCATCCACCTCCTCTGCCCTGGTGACTGCCGTAGCAGTGGCGGAGAAAGGGGCGGAGAAAGGGGCGGTGACTGTGACGGCGGTGGCGGTAGGGGAGTTGGTGCCGTAGACCGGAATGCTCTCCTCACCTGAGGCCGACGCCTGACCCTGCTCCCACTCCTGGTCCAGTGGCTGCCAGCCCGACGCACTGCTGCTGTCCAGTGCACTTCCGTCTGTGGCCAGCGGGGGAGCTGTGGGGCTAGCGCGAGAGGGTGTCGGCGTGGAGGGAGATGGGGTTGGGGCTGGGTGTGAGGCTGGAGCTGGGGCCGGGGGGGTGAAAGGTGTGGAGGTGGAGGTGGAGGTGAAGGTGGAGGGGGTTGTGGTGGTGGTGGGGGTGGTGGTGCTGGTGGCACCCCTCTGGGGTGGGAAGGTCTGGCTGTACACATGATGGCTGGGGGCGGCTGCAACAGAAACAGGGGGGTCACTACAGGGCTGGCAGGCACAGGGAGGAGCAGCAGCTGCAGCAGCGCTGGACAGAGACACAGAGGGCACTAGGACCCTGGCGCCCGGCTCGGAGGCACCTGCCACAGCAGTCTCAGCACTGCGGCTCGGAGAGAAGGACGGAGACGGATGTTCTAGAGGACTAGTGGGGGGGGTTAGCAGTAGGCCGCTCGAGTCAACACCACCACCAGTAGTGGCAAAGGGGCAGAGCGGCCTAAAGAGAGATGAAGAGGAGGACGAAGAGGAGGAAGAAGAAGAGAAAGAGGAGGAGGCATGCAGAGAGCTCCCATGGACGGCATGCAAGGAGCTGGCGAGAGTGTCGCTCCTGTCAGACAGAGATAAGAGTGCAGAAGAAGAGTCTACCCACTCCGCCACTCCCACAGAGTTCTCCCCCAGGCTTCCCGAGAGAGAGGGGGTTAGGAAGCCCCACGTGGCCATCGCCACAGAGGAGCCAGAGAGAGGCAGGGAGGGCTGCAGGGGACCGACAGGTCGTAGTGACGAGGTGTCGGCCAGAGCAAGAGAGGGGTGAGGGGAGAGACTGTGAGGAGATTCGGGGCAAGGCAAGCCCCTGGTAGACTGATAGTCGGGTGATGTTTGCAGTGGGAGAGTCTGACACGACACTACTGTAGTAGACGAGTAGGCTTCCCCACTGTCATCCTCACCTTCCGAAACAGCAACGCTGCTGTCAACCCCATCACCATCATCACCGTCACCATCACAAGCACTACCCGAGCCCCAGTTTGTATCCCAGAAAGACAGAGAGGGGGAGGGAGGTGAATGGGAAGGGAGGTCAAGGTAAGGGTTGACGGGCGATGGGGACAGGGGGGTTGGGGTGGGGGCAGTGGGGGTCAGGGTCGGGGTCGGGGTCGGGGTCAGGGGGGTGACAAAGACGTCACTTGACAGCAGCAACAGTACAGAAAGGTCATGCAGAAAGAGGTCATGCTCCTGACTGGAGGGAGGGGACGAGGACCAGACTGGCACAGGGGGGACAAGACCAAGACTGGTGGCACTGGGGGGTGGTGCCTGGGGGGGGGCAGACACTGGGGGGGCATGCAGGACGGAGACAGCGGCAGAGGAGCCACAGAGGAACACAGAGGGACCAGAGGACGTTGGAGCTGCGCTCTCACCATTGAACACAGGCTGGGTGGTCCGCAGGGGGACACGGGCGAAGGCAGCAGAGGTGCTGGAGGTGCTGGAGGTGGTGGTGGTGGTGGTGGTGGTCATGGAGCTGGTGGTGGTACTTGTGGTGGTGGTGGTGGTAGGGAGGTACGCACCATGACCGCTGGGCTCACCAGAGACGACTTCGGAAAAGGAGGGAGGTGGAGGAGTGGACACTGGAGGAGTTACCACCGCTGGGACCTCCAGTGGAGTTACGGTAGTATACTGCCCACCCACACCCAGTCTGTCAGCAGGAGTAGTAGTAACAGGCACAACCACTCGTCCACCCAATCCCACAGACTGAGTAGTACCAGGCGCAACCACTCGCACACCAGAGCCCACAGGGAGACGAGTAACAGGCGCAATCACAGCCTCCTCTCCGACACCAGCAGTGGCAGGGGTGACGTCATCAGACATGACACGGGGAGTAGAGGTGGCCAGCGGGGCGTGGCCAAGGGTTCGAGAGCGGCTGGTCTCCTCATGGACGGGCACCTCGGCTGCTGGGACACCTGGCTCGCTATCGCCCCCTGCTGGTGGAGCTGTGGGTAGTGCAGTCGTGGTGGGCTGTGTGGTGGTGGGCTGCAATGTGGGTGGTGGTCCCAGAGGTCTCCCCAGAGGTCCATGCTTCTCCTCTCCTGCGTGCACTGTGGTGGTAACAGTAGTGAGGTGAAGGGTGGTGGTTGGCTTGGCGGTGGTCAGCAAAGGGGAGGTCGCAGTGACTCTGACTGCTTTCTCACTGGGCTTGACCCCGAATGGGTTAAACTGGTACTCGTCCTTGAAAAACACACATGAGAAAATAAAAGGATAAATGTAGCAGTGTGCTTTATATAAGCATTAAGTAACAACCAGTAACAAGACACTTAGGCTGTAAAACATTTTTAAATGTTCACTGGTTGCCAATGCCACATTTATGACCTATTAGTGCCTGATTTATTTTAAAAGGGGATATATCAAGTCAGCTTAAATATATGATCTTATTTGTTTCTGCAAGACAAAATCAACACAATTCTAAAAAGTAATATTTCATTTGGAAGGTGAAATCAGTTCAGCTAACTTAGTATCATGAAGTAGGATTTAGGATGTAGTACCCAAAACGACTACATGTGGAAGGCTACCTCTGGTTTCTATTTAACAAATTACTTGATTTTCAGTTTTGAGCATCTTTACCTCTTCAAACTCAAATGGGTCATCGGGATCAGGGTCCATCTCTGAAAGAAAACAGGTACAACAGTTAACATAGCATAACAGACACATTTCAAATGCACCTTGTGGTGAAGACTATAATATGGATTACAGCGACAAAAAATGCTGATTAATGCTTTCAAGTTGTCATACATCACTGTTTTACAATAAACAATTCTCTCGCGCTAAGAAACATATAAAGTTTAAACAGGACTGCAATAAAGGCTTAATCTTAATGTCTATAAACCATGCCCTAACATAAAATGAGTAATTAGTGTATTATAATCACAAACACAGGTTATGCAAATAAATGCAGGACTGGAAACAGAACCTCAGGACAGATATAGGAAAACTGTACATTTGCAATCCACACAGAGTACACACAAACATGCCCAATCACAGAAGAACACAACAACAAAACAAAAACAAAAGGAGTCCACCATTTTGTGCCTAAAAACGAGTACGGAACACTCAAGGAGCAGTTTTAGACACAGAGGAGGTGTAAAGTCATTTTAGTGTTAATTTTAGTGTTCTTCATTCACAGGTCATCTTCAGGGTAAACACAGGTTAACACTGTCGTTTAGTCTCCAGGGGACACAACATCCACAAAGGCTACATTCACATAAAACCTCCCCGGGTTTTGTGGTAAAAATGGAAAAGTCCATTCCGGATGGTACCGTAAAAGTTGCAATCTTTGTGAATATGCTGTTGTTGGTCACACATAATAGGTGAGGATTGATGAAAACAAGGGAGAGATGGGAAAAAGAAAGAGAAGAGACAACTCTGTATGTTATGGCAGGAAGTCTTACAGTGTGAACAGGGAGCCATTGTCCACAGGGCTTTATGAGTTAGGCTCCCTCTAGTGGTGAGTCAGAGAAACACATGGTCAAGAGAAGGGGTGTTGACTGGGGTCAGGTAAGGTCAGTGCAGTACAGTACAGGCTTGGTTGAGAGTCACACAAGATGCGAGTATGAATGAGGGGAGGGGGGAGTGTGGAAACCCTCATGCAAACCCACAGCTTTCCACACGGTCACTCACATCACGCAGAGAGCTGAGGGCATCAGGAGATGCTTACCTGTTGGACGGATGACTGTCTACACACTGACAGCGAGAGTGATGGGGCACGGTTGTGTTTGGGAAGCACAGAGTGTAAGTGACTGAAACTGGGAAATGGAATCAGGTCGGGACACAAGCTCACAAAACGTACCGATGACGTGGCGGTTCCATAAGTTATTTTGTCCGAGGAGTGGGGTGCCATGGCAACAGGCGCAATGCTAACACACGAGCTAGCCTGTCAGTGCGTGAGGGCCACCAGCCTCACTTTACACTTGGCATTACACTCCAAACCAAAAGGAAAATGGTTACTTTCTTTCTTTCTGTTTTATCTATCTTTTTTGTATCGTTTTCCTTTCATTCTTTCTTCCTCATGATTTGGTGAGACACACCACACCCAAGTACATGGACACTGAATTAGGATGCACAGCAGTTTTACCATATCATATAAGTTTATTATCAGCAAAAGACAGCAAATACAGAATATTTTACCAACTTCCAGCTTAAACACACAGTATGCTACATATAAGCAAACAGCCACGGGCATAATTAGTGCAACATTGCCTTATTTCTTTAAAAAACAGAAAGGCTAACATACAAATGACATACTTTAAGTGCAACATTTTCTTCACAGAAGCTACAGAGAGTACGCTGCTGGTTATTAGATCACTACATGGCATGGCAGAGCAACACAGAGAGGCGAATGTAGTATGTAGTATGTAGTATGCGGACAGTTAAAACAGTATGCAGGACTGAGTACAGTTCATTAACATGTGCAGTTGAACACGTGTAGTCAGCACCCGATAACAGAGAAAGAAGAGAAAGGAAAGGAAGTGAAAGCAGGAGTACCTTGGCTACGTTAGATAGAGACACCAACCCAAGTGGTAGTTTTTGATACATCTTTCATTTCTTATTTTAAAAAACCAAAGTTCAAAGGTCATATACCTTTCCAGATTATATGACCAGTGTGGATGAAAAAAAAAGCCAGAATGGTTTCACCTGATGGACTCAAATTTGCAGGCTCTTTCTGAACCGCTTCCTAACATTCATTAGTTCTCCAAGGGTCAGGGGTCATAATAAAATACTTAACTGTGCTGGCTGGCAAAAGATTACCCTGTGATTAATGGGGGTTAGCAACAAAATACTGAAAGTAGTGCATCTTTAGAACACATAGGATGGTTTGGTTTTTTTTGGTATCAAGAGGTCAGATCAGTCTCCATGGAGACTGGAGTGTCGGCGGCGGGATCAGTCGGTCTTACCAGGGTCGTCCAGAGGCATGTCGACGATCAGCTGGTCGCTGGTGCGGCCGTACAGACCGTTGGTGCACACGGCCACCACCTGAATCACGTAGCTGGTGTTGGCCGTCAGGTCCTGGATGATCGCCCCCTGGTGGCAGTGAGAGGAAGGCTCAGACAGGGGACTCCACGCAAAACAAACAAGTAGGCTATTGTTGTGATATTGTTGTGTTATCCCAGTGTGCCGGTATTTCTTTGTTATGTTAATTTTTTGTCTTTACTTTACTGTCCTGTTACATCAATTAGGTACAGTAACAATATGTAACATTATGTAAAAAAGTACACTGTACCTGAGGGTTAGGGTTAGTGTTAGATATGTACAGTGTAAGTGCATAATATTACATGTTGTATGTAGATACACTAACATTACGCCACGGAAAACAAACAAGTAGGCTATTGCTGTCAGGGGTGCTGCTACAAATTGTGGGCCCCCTGGAAGAAAACCATTTTGGGCCCCAATCCCAATGATATGAACCATATAATATAGTCCTGTGTGTGCCCTGGTAAAGCTCTGGGCCCCCTGAATCGTCCTGATCTACCCCCTCTTAGCGGTGCCCCTGATGTGGCAAAGTATTTGTTAGAGACACAAGCGACTTAGCGTAGACACCAGTGTTTGTGTATGCACTTATGGATGGCCTTGTCTTTTTCACTTCAGCAAAATCAGGTTTGTGTGCACTACTGTAAACCACAAAGTGGTATAACACAACTTGTTTTCGTGGACCCATGTGTTGAAGTAGGTGGTTGGCTGATGGTAACTAAGGTGTCTTACCTGTTTTCATCCCAGTGTGCCAATTATTTTTATGTTATTTTTATGTAAGAATCTATGTACAGTCGTGGTCAAAAGTTTACATACACTTGTAAAGAACATAATATCATGTCCCTCTTGAGTTTCCAGTTATGTCTACAACTGTGATTTTTCTCTGATAGAGTGGTTGGAACAGATACTTCCTTGTCACAAAAAACATTCCTGAAGTTTGGTTCTTTTATGACTTTATTATGGGTTAACAGAAAAAGTGACCAAATCTGCTGGGTCAAAAATATACATACAGCAATGCTAATATTTGGTTACATGTCCCTAGTCCATTTTTACTTCAAGTAGACACTTTTGGTAGCCATCCACAAGCTTCTGGCAAGCTTCTGGTTGAATCTTTGACCATTCCTTTTGATAGAATTGGTGCAGTTCAGTTAAATTTGTTGGGTGTCTGACATGTACTTGTTTCTTGAGCATTGTCCACATGTTCTCAATGAGGTTTAAGTCAGGACTTTAGAAAGGCCATTCTAAAACCTTAATTTTAGCCTGATTTAGCCATTCCATTACCACTTTTGATGTGTGTTTGGGGTCATTGTCCTGTTGGAGCACCCAACTGCGCCCAAGACCTAACCTTTGGGCTGATGATTTTAGGTTATCATGAAGAATTTGAAGGTAATCCTCCTTCTTTCTTATCTCATTTACTCTGTGCAAAGCACCAGTTATATTGGCAGCAAAACAGCCCCACAGCATGATACTACCACCACTTTGCTTGACAGTAGGCATGGTGTTCTTGGGGTTAAAGGCCTCACCTTTTCTCCTCCAAACATATTGCTGGGCATTGTGGCCAAACAGCTCGATTTTTCTTTCGTCTGACCACAGAATATTTCTCCAGAAGGTCTTATCTATGTCCATGTGATCAGCAGCAAACTTCAGTTGAGCCTTAAGGTGCTGCTTTTGGAGCCAGGGCTTCCTTCTTGCACGGCACCCTCTCAGACCATGGTGATGCAAAACACGCTTGACTGTGGACACTGACACCTGTGTCCCAGCAGCTTGTTATTCTTTGCAGATCAGCTTTTTGGTGGTTCCTGGTTGACTCTTCACCCTCCTGACCAATTTTCTCTCAGCAGCAGGTAATGGCTTGCATTTTCTTCCTGATCGTGGCAGTGACACAACAGTGTCATGCATTTTATACTTACAAACAATTGTTTGCACTGTTGCTCTTGGGACCTACAGCTGCTTTGAAATGGCTCCAAGTGACTTTCCTGACTTGTTCAAGTCAATGATTCTCTTTTTCAGATCCGTGCTGAGCTCCTTTGACTTTCCCATTGTAGTGTTTGTGGGTGTCTGTATCCAATAAGCCCTATTTAAATGGCCTCAGAGAAGTCACCAGCTATAGTCACTCATAATCACTCACAAGAAGTTAAAAGACCATGATATGAAGCTCATTTCATTGACACAACTTTCTAAATCACCAAAAATATTAATTCATGTTGCTGTATGTATATTTTTGACCCAGCAGATTTGGTCACTTTTTCTGTTAACCCATAATAAAGTCATAAAAGAACCAAACTTCAGGAATGTTTTTTGTGACAAGGAAGTATCTCTTCTAATTGCTCTATCAGAGAAAAATCACAGTTGTAGACATAACTGGAAACTCAAGAGGGCCATGACAATATGTTCTTTACAAGTGTATGTAAACTTTTGACCACAACTGTATGTTGTTTTATGTAAGAATCGCAAACAGGTAGCCGCCAGGTAACACCACCAGGTAACACCGCCAGATAACGCCGTCCTTACCACGTCCTGGTCTCCGTCCGTCTGGTACTCCTTGACGGGCACGTCGTCCCTCCTGGTCAGGCGGTAGGTGACGGAGTACCTCTCAATGTTGGCCTCGTACACGGCCCGCGGACGCTCCCAGATGACCAGCAGGCTGGTGTAGTTGTAGGGCTCCGCCTGGACGTTCTCCGGCTCAGAGCTGCAGACTGGACAGAAGGGAAACCCGTTACAGAAGTCATACCCGTTAGAGCAGTAGTGATACCCGTTAGAGAAGTCATATTGTAGCCGTTAGAGCAGAAGTCATAGCCATGGGAGAAGTCATAGTCATACCCATTAGACTATAGTCATACCCATCAGAGAAGTCATACCCATTACAACAGTAGGGATACCCGTTAGAGAAGCTATACCTGTTAGAGCAGTAGGGGTACTCATACCACTAATGGTGGTAAACACACATGTAATGAGCATCTTTTACCACAGGGGGGCAGTGCAGGCCAGCAGAAGGTCTGCTCTGGAAGCTCAACACATCAGGCTTCATTTTTTTGGGTGGATGATGGAGACGATATACCAAAAGCCTTTTCTGTGTATGTATGCCCCATTAACATAGAACAGGGGATGTCAAACCTAAGCACAAGTACTCCTGGTGGGTACTGTGATCTCAGGATCCGTTCTGGAGGGATTCTACACAAAATAAATCTGTCATTGGATTGGCTCTCAGCTCACACCAGCAGGTTCAGGTACAGATTATATGAGGAAGTATAATATGCATCATATAATATGTGTTCACACTTTGTTGCAGCAATAATTATGCAGAAATATTCACTGCAAGCTGCCTGTGGTGCAGGGGGTACTCAGTAGGACACAGGGTCTCTCTAGGGGTTGGGGGCGGTGCAGCAAATAAAAAGTTAGAGACACAGATAACATGACCCCTGTGAAAACAAGATGGCAGTAAGTCTTCATGGCCCTGTTACTCCCTTAAACATAAGGAATATGTGTAGAGCAGAAAGATAAATAAAAAGTTGGGGGCGGGGGGGCATCAGAATGACAGAACTGAAACTGATGATAGCATTAAAGCGAGGGAATACAGTACTATTGAAGTCTGCATCAGACTACATCAGAAGTCATGGTGAACTCAACACACATGAATGACAAACTCAAACTGCCTTTCTACCCATCTAGTCTCCACAGACATAGACTATGAGTAAAACATACAGAAGTGTGATTGACAACAGTACATAGAGCTCAGGAAACTGGGAAAGCAGGTCAAGTATAAGCTTACTATGTAGAGTACACATGACCAAGTATAAGTGTATGATGTAGAGTACACATGAACAAGTATAAGCTTATGGTGCAGAGAGGGCTCCATATTGGCACTGTGCTATCGATCCTCTCTCAGGACACAGTGGAAGAGCTCCCAGCAAAACTATGTTGCAGAGAGTTCCCAGTACTAAGCACTGACCCAGCAGCCAATCAGGAGTCAAGGTTAGTATGACACAAAAAAAAACAGCTGGCTTTAGGGCAAAGGGAAACAAGTCACCCCTCTAGTCCGCACACCAAACGAAACATGTCCATAATTGACAACTCATGTCGGAGATTGGGTCGGGTAATGAGATGATATTGACCTAAAGTGGAATCGATGGCAGCAGCATGGTGGTGTGTGGTGTGCGGTGTGTGTTGCCTTGGTGTTGTGTGCTGTGTGGTGTGTGATGCCTTGGTGTTGTATGTTGCCTTGGTGTTGCCTTGGTGTTGTATGTTCCCTTGGTGTTGTGTGGTGTTGTGTTGCCTTGGTGTTGTGTGTGGTGTGGTGTGTGTTGCCTTGGTGTTGTGTGTTGTGTGGTGTGTGTTGCCCTGGTGTTGTGTGTTGTATGGTGCCTGTTGTGTGGTGTGTGTTACCTTGATGTTGTGTGTGTTGTATGTTGTGTGTTGCCTTGGTGGTGTGTCTTCTGTGTTGTGTGTTGTGTTGCGTGGTGTGTGCTACCTTGGTGTTGTGTGTTGCCTTGGTGTTGTGTGTTGTGTGTTGTATGTTGTGTGTTGCCTTGGTGTTGTGTGTTGTGTGGTGTTTGCTGCCTTGGTGTTGTGTGTTGCCTTGGTGTTGTGTGTTGTATGTTGTGTATGGTGTGTGTTGCCTTGTTGTTGTGTGATGTGTGGTGCCTTGGTGTTGTCTGTTGTTGTTGTGTGGTGGTGTGTGTTGCCTTGTGCACTGCAGATTTAAAGAGTGTTGTGTGTTGTGTGTTGCCTTGGTGTTGTGTGTTGTGTGTATGTAGTGTGTTGCCTTCCACACTGCAGCTTTAAAGGGGTCCTTTCATCATTATTTTTATTCATATTTCTGTGTCGCCACTATGGTTAAATGCATTGTGCGTCATTTCTGTGAAAAATGATGTCCTAGTTCTCTTGTTTGACACTGTTTTCTGTAAGCTAGAACAGGTCTAGTGGTTGAATGACTGGCTTTTCCGGTGTCCCACGTGAATATCCATGACGTGTCAATAAGGCACCTCTGATTGGGCAAATTCGCTGTCTTTCGCTCATCTAGCTTCTGTCCACTGTTCTTCCTTTGGGATGTGGGCTTGCCATACATGGCTCTGGGCGGGGCTTACGACCTAGTGACGTAGATAGGTTTAGCCTGCTCTGATCCTCTCGTTTTGGTTAGCTTGACCCTTCAATGACCAGTAAAACCATGAGGGTCGAATTTCACGTCTTGGAATGCTGTGTGCATATACTGCTTGTTGTGACCCACCACATTGTAAGTAGAGCTACTCAAAGTGGTTTTTAGCGGAAGGACCCCTTTAAGCGTGACGTGTGGGGCACGCGAGTGCTCCTGGCCGGCCCAGCGGTCTGCGTGTGTCTGCGTGTGGCGCGCTGGAAGGGCTGGAAGTGGGTCAAAGCCGTCTGTGCTATTTACAAACCGCTCTGGAGCCCAGAGGGGGGCCAGCACTAATGAATGCACAGACAGAAAAACCGTTTCATGGCCATTTGTGTGGACAAAGGCAGTTATGGGTGAGATGTGAGATGGGCTCGTGTGACTTCCATACTGTGAATAAAAAAAAGCTTTGAACTGACTGGCGTTTGATGACTACTACACTTAGGCATGGTCCATTCATGACCATTCAAAGTCTTTGTACTGTGTGATCACTTTTTACGACACTTTTGTACTTTTTGACTTACAATTATGGGTAATGTGTTTGCATGCGATTTCCATACTGTAAACAAAAGCCTTGAACTGGCCTTTGATGACTATATTGGGCATGGTCCATTCACAGCTGAAGTCTTTGTATGTACTGTCTGGTCACTTTTCACGACAGTTTTGTACTTTTTGACTCACAGTTATGGGTAATATGAGCTCATAGGGCTTCCACACTGTAAACAAAAGCCTTGAACTGGCTTTAATGACTACACTTAGGCATGGGCCATTCACAGTACTGTGGAAAAAGCCCTTGAATGAGTTTGAATGACTACATTTAGTCACAGCCCATGCAGACAGCTCAAGTCTGTGTATGTGTATGTGTGCATGGTCACTTTTTAAAAAAAACCTTTGTACTTTTTCACTTACAGCTGTGAGCGAACAAAATGTGTGACCTCTACACTGTAAAAAGCTCTGAAATGGCTTTAATGACCACACTTTAGCACACTTCAGCACATTTAGGTTCATCCATGAACCGCTCTAGTCTGTGTGTGGTCAGTTTTTTTTCTTCCTTAATTCTTTAGCTGCCACCAGGGGTGCTGTCAGGAAAGGGAACGTCAGGAGGGGGAACGTCAGGAGGGGTGCTGTCGATTCTAAGGGGCCAGCACAGACTGGGCCCTTTAAGGATAGTACTGTTATTGTGTGTGTGTGTGTGTGTGTGTATGTGTGTGTGTGTGTATGTCTGCTTGTGTGTGCATTCATGCATGTGTGTGTGTGTGTGTGTGTGTGTGTGTGTGTGTGTGTGTGTATGTGTGTGTGTGTGTGTGTGGTACGTACTGGGTGTGGGCACCTCCTCTGTTCCGGTGTAGGAGCTGAAGACCTGGCCCATGAACTGTGTGTGTGTGTGTGTGTGTGTGTGTGTGTGTGTGGTACGTACTGGGCATGGGCACGTCCTCAGTGCCGGTGTAGGAGCTGAAGATCTGGCCCATGAACTGTGTGTGTGTGTGTGTGTGTGTGAGTGTGTGTGTGTGTGTGTGTGTGTGTGTGTGTGTGTGTGGTACGTACTGGGCGTGGCCACCTCCTCAGTGCCAGTGTAGGAGCTGAAGATCTGGCCCCTGAACTGTGTGTGTGTGTGTGTGTGTGTGTGTTACGTAATGGGCGTAGCCACCTCCTCTGTGCCGGTGTAGAAGCTGAAGATCTGGCCCATGAACTGTGTGTGTGTGTGTGTGTGTGTGTGTGTGTGTGTGTGTTACGTACTGGGTGTAGCCACCTCCTCTGTGCCAGTGTAGGAGCTGAAGATCTGGCCCATGAACTGGTCCTGCTGCTGCCTGTAGTTGTTCTGCAGATAGTCCATCAGCATCACATAGCCCGCCTGCTGCATCGTCATGACCTCACAGAACACCTCCAGCTACACACACACATGCACACACACACACACACACACGCACACACACACACACACACACACACACACACACACACACACACACATATATAGTCCATCAGCATCACGTAACCGGCCTGTTGCATGGTCATCACCTCACAGAACACCTCCAGCTACACACACACACACACACACACACACACACACACACACACACACACATAGTCCATCAGCATCACATAGCCCGCCTGCTGCATCGTCATGACTTCACAGAACACCTCCAGCTGCACACACACACACACACACACACACACACACACACATACACACACACACACACGCACACACACATGTGCACACACACACACACACACACACAGAACGTAACCCATCAGGCACCCATCACCCTACAGGAGAAGGTGACCAAATTAAATCTGACCTACTGGGTCTGGTTAAGCTGGAATCGTTGATCCATATAATAAGCCCTGGTTTAACCCCTACCTGAACCAGTTTACCTCCCAGCAGGTGTTTCAGTCAGTATTACAGGTATGGCAGTCGCAATTGCGAAACAGGTGATTTCGCTAACAAACTTTTCTACCTGGCTAAAGAGCTGTGGTCATTAGAATCAGCTGATTATAGAATTGCTGGAACAGATAGACAACACTTACAGTAGGGTCCGTTCACACAAAGAACTATAACGATAACAGCAACTATAATGATAACAATGTGAGCATCCACAGTAAAGAACATTTTAATGCCAGTATTCCAGACAGGAGTGCAAATGACTAGTAGATGATGTCTTGTAAACTCAGATTCTGATTGGCTGTAGTGGTTTTTACTGTTGATCAAAATCACTCTGAAAGGGATCCCAGCAATTCG
>CM059268.1:4395886-4408386 GCA_030347295.1 Setipinna tenuifilis | reverse complement strand
CATCTAGCCGTTTTCTGAACCAGTTGATTGTAATGACCTCACGAGTCATCGGACAGGTAGATGAGCTAATTAGCAAAACCACCTGTGTTATAAGCACAGACAGCAGGACAACATGACAGGGTTTTGGTTTCTGAAGACAGGATGTCTAACACTGGGCGTTTGGAAAAAAGTTGGCCCATAATCATAATATGCTGGTTACTGTTCCCAAATTGCCATTAACATGACCTTTAGAAAATGTGTATTTCATTTTCCATGCCTACACAAACCTACAGTATGTAGCATGTAGCTGCATGCTAATGTCAGGCTGTCTGTAAAGTATAGAATTCCACATGTCATCAGAGGGCCTCAGCCTGATGCAGGTCCCAGCAATAAAAACGCACATGTCACGCAGGTGAACACCTGGAGCAGTCAGCTGTGCAGTGCCCAGGGAGCAGTGGGAGTGAGATGTAGTGCTCAAGGTCATGGGGTCAAGGTCATGAGGTCAAGGGGGGAGCACTGATCATTCACTTCACCCTCCCGGCGTGGGGAACTGGGCCTGTGACCCCCCAGCTGCAGGTCTGACCCCACAGCATTCTTTTACTGTGTTTGTGTTATTTTATCATTCATTATGTTTTTTTGCCCTGGGGGTATTATGTTTTAATTATGTACCTGACACTACTTTTATCTATTATTAATGCTAATCTTTTTTTTTTTTTTTTATTGAAGAAAAGTTAGGCAATACAATGGTATATTCAGATAAAATGTCTATTTCTGTTTTTTAAACCCCCCCCCCCCCCCCACTGACACATGTTGCAAATAGGAAAAAAAATAAAAAAATTCAAAGTTGCTGGGGCCTATTATTGTATGATCCTAAGGGAGGGTGTTGAGTCTGTCAAAGTATAAAATCAGTGATCAATTGATCCTCTGGTGAAATATCTAATTTTCTTAAATGAATAATGAATTAAGGCATTAATACGCAATTACTAGAAGAAAGAAAGAAAGATGGAGAATTAATGCTAATCTTTTAATCCTTTTTTTACATCAATTCCTGTCCAGGGACTACAGATGAAAATTAGCCTTGTGGCTACAATCTGGCTCAATTATATGTTGTGCACTGTCCCTGTCAAATAAAGATTAAACTAAACTAAACTAAACTTTGGTCTCCAGCCTATGACTATCTGTCAAGCTTCACCCTTTCCCTCAGCATTCTTTTACTGTTGTTGTTGTTGTTGTTGTTGTTTTGGTTTGGCTTAAGTAGAATGAAAACATGACTTATACCGTAGCTCATAGTGTACATACAGTTAGCACAATTAGCATGTACAGTTAGCACATCCTTTAAATACAGTAAAGAGCATTTCCAGCCCTTTTTCTGACCAAAGGAAAATGCAGAATGACCTGGAGGCTGGCCAAATTGGTCTTACATTAGCCTTTACTGTTTTTAAAGGTTTAATTTATGTACATGGCAAAGGCCAATTCTTACTGAGATATTCTGAGATATTTTTCCTGAAAACCCCCTTAGGAGAAAAAGAGACAAATAAGCGCGTAACATGCTCTAATTTGTGAGTGAATTTTCTGAATGAACTTGGAGCCATAATGTAAAATACCAGTCTAACAAGTCTTACAAGAAAAAAAAATCAGAATCTTTGATAGATGTACAAATACAGTAGCACAGCTGACTTTTTTCTGATGAAATATTTGAGTTGGCTGAACATGGTCGAACAAAACCACATACATTCACTCGTAGAAAGACATAACTTGTCATGCACAGACAGGTAAGTTACACGCACCCACACACACACACACACACACACACACACACACACACACACACACACACACAAAGATAACTTGTCATGCACAGACAGGTAAGTTATCCACGGATTGTGACCTATGAGTCGTAGCAGTAGCCTGCAGTGCCCACACACACACACACACAAGCACACACACACACACACACACACACACACAAACACAAGCACACACACACTACTACACACACACAAGCACACACACCTACACACATACACACATGCACCCACACACAAACACAGACAAGCACACACACGCACACACACATACACAGACACAGATGCCAGCCAAGAAAGTAGCACGCCCCACCCTCTCTATGCTAGTTTAGACTTGTCTTTAAGCTATATCCCCTCTCTCTTTCTGTCTTTCTTTCTTTCTCTCTTACTCTCTCTTTCTCTGGCTCTCGCTCTTTGTCCCTCTTGCACACGTACAGTACACACAAACACACACGCTCGTGTGCGCGCTCTCTCTCTTTCACACACACACACATGAACACACACACACACACACACACATAAACAAGGAGAGGGGTGGGAGTGGGAGACAGAGGGGTATTAGCCCTATGCTTTCAATGACTGAAAGGGGTGATGGTTGATAGAGTTTGTTTGTGTGTGCAAGCATGCAGAAAAACTTTCAAACGCTCCCTGATGTGAAGTCAAATAAAAAACATACACACATACAGCAGCTCCAATGAGAGAATAAAAGAAGATGTGACATGAATAAATAAGTCTGTGTACATAATCCTGACTCGCGGTAGTGTCTGATGGAGAAAATGGCGGCGCACACGGAGTACAACAGGTGTCTTGCTTTACCCATTGCACAGCGGAACTAAACAGCGTAGCTTATGTAATGTGCATACACAAACATCCTGACACACACACACACACACACACACACATACAGACGCACACTCACACACACACACACAAACACAAACACACACACACAGTACATCCTGTATAGGTAGGCTGCTTCCTGTACCAGAGTTGTATAAAGTAGAAGTAGAAGTACTGTTTTGGATGTAATTACAACACTGGTAGTATGGTATTATGCAGTTGCAACTGCGTAGTACCGTACTACTTGTGTTGTAATTACATCCAAAACAGTACTTGTACTTCTACTTTATACAACTCTGTCCTGTACCCAAATGAAACACTCACCTCAAACAGGACGGCCATGGCGCTGATCTTGCCGCCCTCCTTGAGGGCCTGGTCTATGGAGTCGTAGCTCCTCTCATGGCTGTAGATCTGCATCTGCATAGCATAGCATAGCATAGCATAGCATAGCATAGCATAGCATAGCATAGCATAGCATAGCCCACCCACACACAGCAGTTAGCATCTCGGCTAACACCTTATTTTAATGATTATGCTCACAGTGTATCTAAAGTTTTGTTTCCACCAAGCAGTACAGTACAGTTCGGTTCGGGACCTAACGGTTTGGTACAGAACGTTTTTGTGCGGTTCGGTACGGATTGTGTTTCCTTTGCCAAAGGTAGAGTACAGTCGTCACAGCAACAGGCGTGTCTCTAAACCGTACCACAAACTGGTACCCCAACACAAGGGTGCCAGAAAATGGTACGGTTCGGTACAGTTATTTAGGTACGCTTCAAAAATTCTTACCATGGAGACACAAACAATTGCGAACCGAACTGAACCGAACTGTACTGTACTGCTTGGTGGAAACAGGGGTTAAATGTGACAACATGTCACATCACGTACTTACAGTACACTGTACCTACCCAACAGTAACCCTAATCGCAACCCCAACCGTAAGATACAGTGTAAGTATGTAATGTCACATGTTGTTACACCATTTATTACACTGTATTTGATGAGGTAGATACATTGTAACAGGGCCCTATAAAAAGTGTGAAGTGTAGCATGTGTAAAGTGTAACCTCACTATTATAACAGGGACCTTAAAATAAAGTCTAAAGTGTAGCGTGTCTGTGTGTATAAAGTGTAACCTGAAAATAAATAAAGTCTAAAGTGTATCGTGTCTTTGTGTGTATAAAGTGTAACCTGACCATAACTAAAGTCTAAAGTGTAGAGTGTGTAAAGTGAAACTGGACTATTGTAACAGGGACCTTAAAATAAAGTCTAAAGTGTATCGTGTTTGTGTGTGTATGAAGTGTAACCTGACCATAAATAAAGTCTAAAGTGTAGAGTGTATAAAGTATATCCTGACTATTGTAACAGGGATCTTAAAATAAAGTCTAAAGTGTAGCGTGTCTGTGTGTGTGTAAACTGTAACCTGCCTTTAAATAAAGTCTAAAGTGTAGTGTGTGTAAAGCATATCCTGACTATTGTAACAGGGATCTTAAAATAAAGTCTATGTCTGTGTGTGTATAAAGTGTAACCGGACTATTGTAGCGTGTCTGTGTGTGTATAAAGTGTAACCGGACTATTGTAACAGGGACCTTAAAATAAAGTCTAAAGTGTAGCATGTCTGTGTGTGTATAAAGTGTAACCTGACCATAACTAAAGCTGAAAGTGTAATCTGTCTGTGGGGAGTCTTTAGATTAAGGCAGAGTGGATAAAGGAGCTCAGCTCATCTTCATGTGGTGCGTTGCGGACGCTGTGAATGGGAGCGGGGATGGGATGGGATGGGCGCACCTCCAGGGGAAACTTGACCCCGTTTAGGCTGTGCTCCGAGCCCTCAGAGGTGGCATTGCAGCGGCCCCAGTGAAAAGTGATCCTGCCCACTTTAAACGTCGACCGGAGACCTCCCCCACTGACCAGGAACTCCCCATCCACGTCTATGGCCACTGCACGCAACACAACACAACACATTAGAGCACAGCACAGCACATCAGAGCACAGAACAGCACAACTCATCTCTCCATCCCCGTCTATGGCCACAGCACAGCACAGCACAGCACAATAACTGACCTGCTTTGATGCCTGTGTGAAAATGATATATAGTTCAGCTGTATACAAAACTTTGTATACATTTTTTTAATCTAAAACTTGCAAGTGACAGTACACCACATATGAGATTCTTAGTACATTTTTACAAAAGGGAAACTGATGTAGGGAAGGAGGGGTCACCAAAGGAGCTAAGTTGAATGCAACTGGACTTTATGAAGCTTGAAAACCTTCCTTTTCCTCTTTTTTGAGCTTGAAGATGTTCTTTTTCTTGTTTTTTGGGCTTGAAGAGCTCCAAAAAGAAGTCCAATTGCTTACAACTTAGCTCCTTTGACTACCATGACCTGAATGGATGAGAATCTTTACAGACACACAAACTTACAGGACATTTCAGAAACCAATAACAAACAACCGCAATGTTAATAATGTTTTGAAATGTGTGGCAAGGCTGAGCAAAGACAAACACTGCTCAGACAATGAGTGACACCATTGGCTGGAGAAACAGGGACGCTGCTGAGGTATGTCTTGGGTGGCTGCATTTCAGCTGACTGGCTAAACTCCAAAGGAGTTTGCCTTTGTTCTCATCCAGACAAAAAGAGTGAATAAGAAAAAAAAGAGAAGAAAAGAGGGAAGGCAAAGGCTGCCATACAAAGACTGATCATACTAAAACGGGTAAACAAGGACTTTTGTGACGACGACCCTTCTCAAACCCCGTACACGTCCCTTCCCACACCCCCTACACAGACTCTTATTGTTGGGAAGGAAATGGTGATGTGAAAACTTGTCTCTAGTTGTCTACTTTTTTTTTTCTTTTTTCATGTTGTTTGTTACATCATCATGTATGTACTCTGTGTTCCTCTACACCTCTGTTAGCTTATTATGTCCTCATTTTGCAAGTCACCATGGATAAAAGTGTCTGCTGAGTGTAATGTAATGTTTTTAACTTGCGATAGGATTGGGGTGATTTTGTATGCCCACGCATGCTGACTGTCTAAGGTGTCTATCAGCCAGTCCTGGTGCTGACATACCAACAGAGCACATGCTTACTGACAGAGAGATAATCTCCCCAAGGCGCTAATAAATTATAACATAAGAAACCACCTACTGTTTGTGAACACTGAAACTGGGCAGTATGCCACCTTTTGAAGGCATTTTTCTCAGTCAAACAGCGAATTAGAGAAATAGTCTCGAAACAAAGGAGGTGTTATAAAGTCGATTTCCATTCTAAACTCTAAAGTTCTGACAAAATCTGTAGTTACTGTCTTTTGGCTTTGCAGGGCAGCAATAATACACTGTAACAGCACTGTAAAACCGGATAAGTCAATGCAACTCAAAACTTTTGATGTAACTGATTACGTCAATAGTTTTGAGTACATATTTTAATTAAAGTTAACTTTAAAAGTTTAAGTACAAGTTCATGTACTCTGATTTACTCCTTCTTTTACTTATCTTACACATATTTTAAACTTATTTTATCTTTTATCTTTTATGCTTTTATAATGTCATTTTTTATTTTTGTTAAGCACATTGAACTGCCTTTGTGTATGAAATGCGCTATACAAATAAATTTGACTTGACTTGACAGAAGGCAACTAGTACCTGTTTTCCCGTCGTTCTTTACTGTTGTCCCCGCGGAGGTCATCTTGTCCCAGCCCTGAAGGTACAGCTTCTGGAACTGCACTTTGACCTGCGCCAGGCTCTCCTCGACATTGATGGGGGACTGTTTGGCATTGTTGCATGCTGGGTACTTCTTCGCCCAGTTGTTTTGGTTTAAGGTTCCTGTCGGAGAAGACAGTGAGAACAACAGATTTGTTTTGGAAGCCCCAATAGAGAAAGAGACAACACATTTTATTCAAACTCTAAAGTAAATAACAATAATATAATATATATAGTAATATTATATATATATATATATATATATATATATATATATATATACATATATATATATATATATATATATATATATATATATATATATATATATACTGTATATATATACTGTATATATGTAGCTTGTGTCAGTAGTCTCCCATAACCGATAGGGTTCAAACGTCTTGATTACATAATAATCAAACCAAAATGTTTGACCAGATTTAGTTATTCAAGTGTTAACAAGCATCAGATGCCGTATGTTCTATAATCCTACTGTTTAAAATTATTCTATTCATTTATAGATGCGCATTTACACTTCATATTATATATATATACTGTATATATATACTGTATATATGTAGCCAACCTTCCCATCCACTAACCATCTATCAATAGACTAAATCACAAAACAACACATGCACGCACACACACACACATGCACACACACACACACGCACACACACACACACAATGAGAGCACAAACTTTTGTCAATCTATGAGCATACTTTTCCTTAGCACATAAAACCACAGACTCAGTCTCAAACTTCAGGCTCACTCATAAACCGGCAAGCAGGCACACACACACACACACACACACACACACACACAGTCAGTATGACAGGTACATTATTAGCTAGATTTGCTGGTACAATGGCCTCTTAATCCGCGGGTCCTCTTGCGGGACGCTTCCTTAGCCAAAGACAATCGGGAGGAATGAGGTCACTCATTGTGTGTGTGTGTGTGTGTGTGTGTGTGTGTGTGTGGGTCAAGGTCATTAGCATGTCAATTGCACCCACGGAGCCCCAGTCGGGCGACGCAAGGCATGCTGGGATGTAATGTCAGGAATTATACATACTTTATCTGCCACTGTGCCAGCTGCTCCCGCCCTCCCTTAAGAGCAGAATAATGTGAGTGGGTGTGCAAGTATTTATGTGTGTGTGTAAGTGTGTGTGTGTGTGTGTGTGTGTGTGTGTGTGTGTGTGTGTGTGTGTGTGTGTGTGTGTGTGTGTCTGTGTGTGTGTGTGTGTGAGTGTTTGAGTGTGTGAGCGCACGTGCATGCGCAGAAATTAAAAGTATTTAGAGAGATAATGATGATGATGATAAATATGATATATTTGTATAGTTTTACTGTATTTGAATTCATTATTTGTCAGAAGCTTTACCTCGGTGTCACTTCGTTTTCTTTTCCATACCTCTTTGTATGAGTGTTTTGGCAATATGAATGCCCTTTTTGTCTCTCCCTTTTGCTTCCTCTCTCTCACACACACACACACGTTCACTCTCTCTCTCCCCCTCCCCACCCCCCCACCCTCCACCTCTCTCTTCCCCCTCACTCCCTACAATGCAGTACAACACAACACCTACACGTTGGGCAACACCCAGATTTTGCACCTGTGCTGTAGGTGAATGCAGACAAAACTGGTGTGTTGCAGAGCCAATACAGCCATGTAGATTCTTCTATGAACATAGCCAGCAAAGTTGTCCAGCCCATAGTTTTACTACACAGAACTTTACTACCCCCAATTCAACCCAATGCCTACAACATGATTAAGTGCCATACGATGTGCCTACTTTTAAGTACTTCTAGATTAGGCATAACACCAGGACCAAAGTGACAGTCCCCATGTGACTCTGGCTTACTGTCAGTGACAGTAACAGTCAGTGACAGTTTTTTTTGTAAGTCGCTTTGGATAAAAGCGTCTGCCAAATGCAATGTAATGTAATGTAATGTAAAACATAGCTGCCAACCCCCCTGTTTTTGCCGCCCCATTGTGTCAGTAGTCTCCCATAACCGATAGGGTTCAAACGTCTTGATTACATAATAATCAAACCAAAATGTTTGACCAGATTTAGTTATTCAAGTGTTAACAAGCATCAGATGCCGTATGTTCTATAATCCTACTGTTTAAAATTATTCTATTCATTTATAGATGCGCATTTACACTTCATTTTATGGTCCCTGTTACATTACAGTGTAACAAAGTATGTAACAGTATGTAGCATTATGTACTTGCACTGTACATTATGGTTAGGGTTAGGTATGTACTGTAAGTTACGTGTTGTTACATGTAGACACAGTTCAAAGGAACCATGTATGATTGTAAAAGCCCTTCTAGGGACGGGCATTGGAAATTAGCCTGTGGCTATAAATGCTGTGATACTTTCTGTTGGACTGCTGCTTAGTCCATTACATGACATGTAGTATCTGTCCCTATTCAAATAAAGTAAGTAAGTATAACATGAAGTATTACCATATGCACATTATTGTTTATTTTTTTTTACCATGAATTCATGTGAAATTCTCTTCTCTTCCCCAAACCCTCAAAAGAACTTCTAAATGCTTTTGTACTAAAGTTGCTTCCATACTGCCCTAACAAACACCAACAAACACCAACATTATAAAGTTGGCAGTTGTTGATGTAGACACAGTTCAAAGTATTAGTAGACACAGTTCAAGTATTAGTAGACAAAGTTCAAAGTATAACAAAGTATTACTATATGGACATTATTGTCTATTGCTTTACCATGAATTCATGTAAAAATGCTCTTCTCTTCCCCAAACACTGAAGAAACTACTACTAAAGCTGCTTCCATACTGCCCTAACAAACACCGACACACACCAACAACACACACCGACACACACCAACATTATAAACACCGACACACACCAACATTATAAAGTTGGCAGTAGTGGGCACTGGGCAGGTGGCGGGCTTCAGAATGTTCAGAATGATTGCCAGCTGCACACTGCCCAGACAGGAACTGACAGAAAAGTTACTTTCGTCACCGAGCTACGTACCACCCAACAAGAACACACACACACACACCCACAGACTGATGGTCCACTCCACACACACTCACCCAACAAGAACAAACACACACACACAATCACAGACTGATGGTCCACACATACACACCCAACAAGAACAACATATACACACACACAATCACAGACTGATGGTCCACACACACACTGACCCAACTGTTGGCGTTTTGTTGGCGTTTGGTTGGGCCAGCCGGCTAGCTACCATCCAACAACAACAAACAAACAAACACACAAACACAAACCCAGACTGATGGTCCACACCGCCTGACCCGACTGGTGCTGGTGTGTGTTGGGAGTTTGTTGGCGTTTTGTTGGGGGCAGTGTGCGAGCACCTTTATGAACTTGCGGCTGATTTGGTGGAAATGTAACCCATGACCAGGGTACAAAACCAGGGGTCAGATCATCAAGTGTGCTAAAGCAAAGTCTGAAGTAGGCCCCTCTCTTTCCTCGTCTCTCTTTCTGCCCCTCGCTCTCTCTTTCTGCCCCCTTCGCTCTCGCTCCCACCCTCCTGCCCCTCCTGCCCCTCCTCTCCGGTTTTAAAGAGCCGCAGTCTCGGCTCTCACGCTGAAGTGTGTTCTTTCACATGGAAATTCACTTACTCATGCCTCAGTGCCTTTTTTAAAACAACACACACACACTCTCTCTCTCTCTCTCACACACACACACACACACACACACACACACACTGTCTCTCTCTTAGACACATGCACACACTCACTCTCTCTCTCACACACACACACACACACCCAGGGACTGAGAGAGCAAGAGAGAGAGAGAGAAAGGATGAGAGAGAGTGAGAGAGGAAGAGCGAGAGCGAGAGCGAGAGAGCAATGACCAGATTATGACAATCAAAGCCTGCCAGGCTGTCACTTATCCCACCCAATTACAGCGTGGGGACTGACACCTCAGGCTCCCTGCACACTGGCCTAGCCCTGATGCCCAGTCACCCATGACCATACCCATCCCACACGTCCCTAACACCGTGTCCTAACTGAACGCGATGCGACCGACCAACGTCGCACAGCACATTTTTCATGTCCTCACTGCCTTCGTTTGTTACGTCATGTTCCGTAATCGCGTCCTTTCAAATGCCAACGGTATTTTTGCTCTGATGCGATGCGACGCGACAAAAATAGAAACAGACCAAGCGACAAAACCACTTTCAAAATGTCGCGTCGCAACGCTTAATGTCGCGCGATGTCGCATCGCATTCAGTTAGGACAGTCCAACAGAAAATAATGGAATGGAATGTATTTTGATGGTCGCTGTCGCTCGCATCGCGTTCAGTTAGGACACGGTGTAACACGATCAGCTCACCCATGACCATACCCATCCCACACACGTCCCTAACACTATCAGCTCACCCATGACCATACCCATCCCACACACGTCCTTAACACTATCAGCTCACCCATGACCATACCCATCCCACACACGTCCCTTAATGTCCCCATCAGCTTGTCCATGACCAGGCCCATCCCACACACGTCCCTAAACATCGCCATCAGCTCAGACTCATGTCCTGTGCTCCACTGGATTCATCTGAGCCTTAAAACACAGACACACACACACACACACACACAAGCACTTCAGACGAGGCTGCCGCAGTTCAGCTCTTAAGAAGAGAGGCGGTGACCTCGGATGACACTTGCAGGCATGAGCAACAGAGAGCCTTTAACACCCAATAGTGAAATTATAACACCCAGTAGTGGCATTTTAACACTACTAATAGTGCTTTATAACACCCAATAGTGCTTTATAACACCCAATAGTGCTTTATAACACCCAACAGTGGCATTATAACACCCAACAGTGGCATTATAACACAGCATTATAAACACCCAACAGAAGCTTTATAACACCCAATAGTGGCACTATAACAAACCACAGTGGCATTATAACACCCAATAGTGGCACTATAACAAACAACAGTGGCATTATAACACCTAGTGCACTTGCAGGCATGAGTAACAGAGAGCCTATAACACCCAATAGTGAAATTATAATACTCAATACTGCCATTATAACACGAAACAGAGGCATTATAACAGCCAACAGAAGCATTTATAACACCCAGTGGAGCCTCAGTGCCAAACCTGTGCAGTATAATTGAGCAAGGATCAGAGGCAAGGGTGTGTGTGTGTGTGCATGTGTGGGTTGGGGAGATTGTGTGTGTGTGTGTGTGTGGGGGGGGGTTGGCATTCAGAGCGCTGGTGGGGAACAATGCCCCATCTGCCAGTCCATGCCCACCCGTCTGTACGCAGGCTGGCCCCATAACACACCCCTTTGTCCCGCCCGCTCTCGCTCTCATGGGTCACCCACATTTGGGCTTGTTGTGACGCAAGAGCAGGCAGGCAGAGGGGGAGGAGGGTGTGTGTGTGTGTGTGTGTGTGTGTGTGTGTGTGTGTGAGGAGGGGGGGTGAGGGGGTCGACTGAATAAGGGAGGAGGAGAGGGGAGAAGGGGGGAGGGGCGAAGGAGGGAGTGGTGAAATTTATGAATGACGAGAAAGAAAGAAAGAAAGAAAGAAAGAAAGAAGGAAAGAAAGAAAGAAAGAAAGCAAGCTAGACAGAAGAAAGAAAGAAAGAACGCTAGAAAGAAAGAAGGAAAGAAAGAAAGAAAGAAAGAAAGAAAGAAAGAAAGAGAGAAAAAGATTGCCTCCCATCACCCATTTATCTCTTGATCGAGCACATTTCCAAATTTTCCACCTTCATTACGATTTACAAAACACTATTAATACGTCCCTATTAATGTGTGTATTCCTTATAAAGGCCTCGACATACAGGGCCACCAAGCAGCAGTGGCAGAGAGAGGACCGAGCACCAGGTCTGGCCTACTTTCACAACAGAACTGTCTGAAGACCCACGGAATTCTCCATGGTGCTTCTAGAACGTTGGGGAAATACACGGAATAAAAATGTGTGTCATGCAGATATTTTTAATTTCTCATTGCTTCCACATTTAATGACAGAGATTAATGTCTGGTGGCCTCTGAGATTTCTGGTGTGTCACAAACTGGCACAGCGGTAGAGTTGTGGCAGTAGCCCACCCAGTGTTGAGTCTCGGTTACATTATACTATTGCATGTTTAGCAACTGAAAGTATGTTTTTATTTTTTAAAAAGGCGTCAGTAAGCAAATTGC